>JAOWBB010008991.1:0-92676 GCA_028565995.1 Ricinus marginatus | reverse complement strand
TGTTTTATTTTCCCCCCCCCCCCCCCCGAATCGGATTTATTAATTGTTTGTAAAATTTTCGCTTAATACGACGAAATCCATTCGCTTTCTCCTTAAACATCTTCTTCGCTGCGGATGTATCGGATGCTGGGAAAAAAAAAAAAAAAAGCTTCTCACGACGTTGTTAAGCGAGGCCGAAATATTCGATTCCGGCACCCGAGTAAAGTATGGGAAATTTGAATGTCGCATGGGATATCTTGTCCTAATATTAAACGGGATTTGTTCCATTTTCCACAATGGGCTTCCTTTGTTGAAACGGCTAAAAACGTCCCAGAAATTGAAATGCTTCGTCGAAATTATTCAGGATTATCCTCGAGATGTAATTAAAACATAGCGTAAACGCGGAAAAACTGAAAGAGTGTGCCTGGGACGCAAATGAGAAACAACCCGAATGACGATTGCAGCATGAACTTTTAAGCTTTTCAGTTCTGACTAAAGCAATTCTTCGCTTTCTGAGGGTTCAGAGCCATTAAATGTTAAATATCGTCTATTGAGAGTAGAGCGAAAGTTTATGAATATTAGATTAAGCTAGTCAGTTTTGACTAAATTAAATCCAATTCAAAGCGTAATGAAATCACAAGCGGCAAAGGTACCACCTCCGGCAACCAAAAATTTCACTGTCGGAGTTTCCGGCTTTTGGTTTATGTCGAGAATGTGCCCGCGGGACTTGTCTCCGAGCCCAATTCCTTATTTTTATCCGCAACAAAGCTCGTCCCCGTCTTTTTATTTGCACACCGATAAAATCGACCTCTTGCACTCCTCTCGCGCTAAATGGAGCTAATTTTTCTCTGACGGAAAATTTTCCTGTTTGCCGCAGAAAGTCGTCAATGTGACCATGAGTGACATGGAACTGAGTGTTGCGGGAGAGGAAGGGGACTGCAGCGAGGACTACAGTGAAACCGAACGGGCTTACCAGGATCGAGAGCAACATTCCATCAGCATCCAAACGACAAACTTCAAAGGACAAGGTAGGATGCTTAGCGCCGTCGATTGCTAAGATATTGACCATGTGATAATATTCACTTATAAAAACGTTTTGAAAAATGCGATGCAAGTCAAAAAGCGGCGGCTCCTGTTGTGGGACCGTAAGCATTCTTATGGCCGAGCCGGCATGCGAAATCACTGACAAAACCTTATTTGTTATATTCGTAAATTTAATGCGATAATTACGACTCCATTCAGTAGAACTTCAAAACATAGATTGAAATAACCAAACAAGTGTGAAAAATTTTCAATATTTTAATTGTATGGCTTAGATTATTTCCAGCCTCCTTAATGTTTATATGTGACGGATATAGTTTTGGGCAAGTATTTATTACACTTGGTCTAGTGTAACTTCTGGGATGTTTAGATAAGTCAGTACTTTTTTCGGCCCCATCTCCCAAGGCAATATTCTTCTCCGACATTAAATCTCGATTTAAAGCTGATCTAATTCTCTTAAAGCCGACTTTATATACATAAAATTTAAACCTCTTTGCCCAAACATTTTTATTTTCCTTCCCAGTGTCTTATTTTACAATTAAATCGCTTATAAATGTTTGAATTAAAATCGTTTTCACCTTTCTGCTTTTTCAGCTATTTGAATATCGCCGTTTAACGGTCATTTTCCTTTTTTTTTATGCACCCCCCCACAACCGGCCTTTTTCATTTCGGTTAAAAATAATTTCGCTTTTTTACGACGTCAGGTTAGGCAAACTGATGCGCTGCATTTTTTCACAATTTTTCCGACGCCGGGGTTCAAACAGAATCTTTATAACCTGACTTGGCCATTTATTTTTTACGATTGCTTTATTTAGCATAAAAATTATGATGTGGAAAATAAAAAGGAAACGTTATGCGAAGTGGCATCGTTCAAAATAAGGCGTTTTTAATTGCCGATGGAGGCCGAGAGCCCCGGGTTGTCGAAAGGAAAAAGAAAAAGGCTTTTTCCCGGGGTTTTTCAAGCGACACGCCGAAGTGGTTTTTCCGGAAAATTTATCTTGCGGGAAATTGCAAAAAAAAAATTTCTTTAATTTTAAAAATTAGCCTTTTTTAAAGGCCGTGCCAATGACGTAAGAGGAAAATAATGGGACTTGCACCCGGAGGAAATGCAGTTTGAGAATCGCGAAACCGAAAGCTTCATGTCGCGAAAAGAAAAGAAATTTCGATTTTCCGAATGGGGGAAAAAGCAAATGTCGAGAGCGAATCCGGATTTAACATTGAAAATGCCTCGTACCTGAAATGCGGATACAATTTTCGTTCTCCATCCTAGAGAATCTACTTTTTAACTGCATTGAATTTTTTTCCTTTTGATCTAAAAAGTAATGCAAACGAAATTACTCCTAAATCGAATCAGAATGCATAATCCCCGGCATTTAATGAAATTAATTAAGTTTTTTATTTTTTATAGTCAATGTTTTCCCTTCGGGGAGGAGCCATCAATTTGAAATTTCCCATTGAGTTTGAATAATCTGAATTTATTTTTTTAGGGAGCAAAGAAGCACCAAAAAATTCAAAACCCGTTTTTTTAATAATCAATTCTTTTTTTACTTAAAAGAATTCTACAATAGTGTAAATATATATAATATGGTTGCATCCTGTTAATTGTAATAATAAAAAATTTGATATTTTTCAGATGATGTTTGGAATTATCAGTCGGTACCGATAATTTGAGTGCTTGAGCATTCAATGGCTAGCTTAATTCTAATCCCAATTTTTTTTTCCGTATACGAACCAACAGTCGTCGTTTACTTGTGTTTCTTTTTCTTTTTTCAAGAACTAAGATACTTATTTGAAAGCAGATTATAAATCCATTTTGCGTTCTAAGTCAATAGAGATAACATCCAAATTCCTATTTGTGGAAAAAGTCTCGATCGCAGAACTTTTCGGGAATTTTTGATTAGTTTTATTTCCTTTTTTCTTCTGCCATTTTTTTAAATTTTCCAACAATATTGCTCCTTTGGGGATAGAAGGTCCGAAGGATATTGCCTTAAGAGCTCAAATGTAAATAACATTGATTGAAAACGACGGCTTTTCTCTTTCAGTTATTTCCTGTCAGCTTCAGAAAACATTTTTTTTATCCTTATTCTACTCGTACCTTCATCAAGTCAGTTTTACGTTTATATTCATTCTTACTTTTTAAACTGTCTTCATTGCTTATCTCGTTTACAAGTAATCAACAAACCGAATAATTTATTTTCTGATTAATTGGAATTAATAATGTAAGTATAGAGAAATGCTTCTGGTCCAACTGTTTAACCAAAGTGATGAATTCTGTCTGACAAAATGGAACAACGTGTGTATCAATTTCTTTTTGCTTTAGTTACATCTATATTATCTCGTAATTTTATGAAGAGCATAAATTTATTTTAGAAATGAATTTGTTTTAATCATCAAATTCCTTGTCATGGCTAATTTTCCCCCTTTGCCTAGCTTAACCATTCATTAAGACTCACTTTTCGTGATCAGATTCATTAATCGTAAATTAATGTTTTATGCAAGGGTCGTATCATTAATTTTCTCTTGTTTTTAATATATAAGTCTGCTTGATATTTGCAAGAAAAAAACTCTTTATGCAGGTGTGAGGGGACTTTATTTTTAATTAATATAACCAAAGAGAAAACAGTTGTTGTTTTTCCAACATAATTTATCTTAGCAGTTTCTTCTTTAAAGCTATAAGGGATGAGTAATTAACTGTCATGCCTTTGGCACATCTCTGCAAGCGGAAGGGAAAAGTAAGAACTGATATAGAAGGAAGTTTCAAGGAAAAGAAAGTAAACTGTGTAGCAACCGGCCATGGTGCTTGTATTTTGAAATGCAAGAAAAATAATTGCTAACCTTAGATATATTTTAAGACAAAGGGAAACCCCGACATGGACGGATCATGAATTGTGGAGTGTTTGCATCACTTGTAAAATTATATGCCAGATCTCGGTATTCTTATCTTTTTCAAACTTAATTCCAACTCATACTTTTTCTTATATATATATATATATATACACATTCTCTTCATCCGTAATAATTAATAATAAAATCCGAAGATGGTAAACAAAAAGATCGAAATCGAAATATGCTTGTCATTTGAAATTTAGGTGAGAAATTTTGATGCAGTATCATGTGGGCAATCGTTTCGCCGATATTTATGAAATATTTTCTGGCTTTCCTTTGATATTTCATTATCCCCAATTTCAGAACTTTTTTACTTTCTCAAAATGGGATATGTAAAAGAATTAATAAAATTATCTTCTTTTTCCCAAGCAGTCTTCCACCTTAAATTTAATTGAAGTTAAACAAATGAGATCATCAACAATAAAGTTTTGATCTTTAATCTTCCTGTCGGCAGAATGTTAATTTCATGATTTCACGGCTCTTTAAGCCGCATATTAACCCATGGCAGTTGGTATCTTAAATAATCTGTATAGATAGATAATATATTTTCGATTAAAATCAGTTACCATTATCTAGGACGATTACTTTTGCATATAGAAACAAAAAAATTTTAATAATCATAATTTATGTATATTATAGGATTTATTATTTTTGATTTGTTCAATGTTTGATAAAAAATAAGAAAAAAAAACAATTAGATGATGTCCCGCAAAATCGAAATTTAGGCGCATATCATATGTATCACTCGTGAGCATCAAATATTCAATTATATAATACTATATTTTATGGTAAATAATTAATATTTTGAAAATTTATGCTTAACTTTATAACTTTTAGGTTTAATATCAACAGATTTATACCGAGAGTGAATAGAAACTCAGTTTTCATGGATTAAATTTAAAAAGTGATTTGTCTTATGTTATCATATCGTAAACAGCTTTTGCCCTTTTCAATTACGAGTCATATATTTTAATAATAAATAGAAATTACATTATTTCATTAGTATTGCTCTATACCTTCGTTTCGCATTTGTTTCATCTACTATTATCCTTTGTGTTGCCTTTATCTTATACAAATTTATTTTCCATCCTACTTCAGCTTCTTATCTTAACCGAATTTTCACGTTAATACGATAAATATATATGGCAAATAATCATTTTCAGAAAATTTGACAGTGAACATATATTGAAATTTTTTAAATTATAGAATTAAAGCACAACGAAATTATTTTAATTTAAACTTTTGTTATCCTCGTATATTTGGGATTATAAAACCGATATAAATTTTGTTTCCATTAAAGATGAAAAAACATCTATTGAGGAGTTAATGCCCTTTTTAAACATAAACTAATTTTTTTAAAAAACTTATACGGACTTAATATACGATTTTATGACATTGCGCTTAGTGCAAAGTGTTAGAAATTTAGAGGCAATCGAAAATGAAATCGCTAAAAAAATATGAAAACCAGATGCTTTATATAAATGTTGTATATTTCGATGTGGATATAACTAAAATGTTTCCGAGCGGATTGCTTTTCATTTAACTTTTTAGGCTTTGAATATCCTTCTTAATTATAAATATCTGCTTTTTACCTCTCCGCATCGAATATGAAAGCTGCCTGCTTTTTTTAAATCATTATATAAGCTTTGTATATATATGTGCAACATTTTATTTTTTTTTTAAATCAGAAATATCTAATATGTAAATATTGATACCACTTTGTTTTAGTTTTTCCGACAAATTTCATAGGTCAAATATTATTGAACTGCGTTGGCAAATTGATCTATTTCGTTTTCTCCCTTTCGCTGAAATTATTATTTGTAAAATTTTAATATAAAGGATCTTGATATCGTAGAAAAACATTCTTCTTTTAATACAATTTTTTTAGAGCATAATTTGTGTTTGCAAAAACTTCGCATTTCATCATATCTTTGAATGAAATAAACTGAAGATTCTTCGTATTTACTGTAACAATATATATGTAATAAACCGAATCTAGACCCGAAGATTTTTTTCGATTGATTTTCAACTTTCGACAATCGCAGAGTGAAGTTTATCGATAATCACAGTGATCCAATAAGAGGATCACTGACTTCTACAATTTAAATATTGAACTTTTGTTCAAATTGTCGAAAATTTACAAAAAAGTAAATGTTTAATCGAAAAAAGTTTCTTAAGGAATACCTTCCTGCGGAAACAATTTCATTTTTTCATAAAAATCGCTTATTCTGTTTGTTTCATTACCAAAAGCTCATTTTTATCGTCTATCCATCTTCCGGCATATATTTTATATTTTTTTCATTTGCGCCACGTTCCGCGGCATAGCAAGTGCATTTTATATTTTTTCAGATGTTTTGTAAAACTCAAACTTATTTATTTGTTTAACTATTCTCATCTTGTTACCCTTTCGAAAACTGCAAAAAGCGATTGTAAACTACACAAATTAATCAATCTCTTCTTCGAATGTTGCAGCTTAACATCAATAATTATGTAAAAATCTATTTATTCATCCCATCGTCTGAGATTAGTCTTATCTAATTCTATCCCGAGGGAACTTGATTGAGGTTTCGCTTTTTGTATAAGATACGTACAAATCAATTTGTCTAAAGCATAAACTTCGATAAATTTATTTATTATTCTTTCAAGTCGGTCTTTTCAACTTTTTCTTTTCATTCGGGCACAAAGCTATAGTTTAGATAATCATTAATTTCTTTTCTTTTTCAAATCGCAGCCTTATATTCACAAAATTGGGATTGTTCGCAAGGAAATGTGTAAAAGCTTGTTGCTTTTGCGATACACGAGTAAATTATTTGTCAGAAACCAATTTCGTAGGTTATTAGTTTAAACTAAAATGGGACGGAAATTATTATTAAATGTCAGCAAAGTTTGGTTTCTCGGGATTTAAATTGTGCCACTCTATCTCCCAAGACATCAGAAATGGCAATTCTAATACCATTTAAAATTAAAGCATTTTCAAATATCGTTTCTCTTCATGTATATTTTATGATTCGGGAAAGGACTGCACTCATTTTATATATATATCTTAATTTAAAGATAATTTCCCTCCAATTGTTTTTTTTTTTTTAGTAAAGAGGCTAAATAAGAAAAGTACACGATATCTGCGGACACAGAAAACATCCAAAAAATAATTATTTTGAAAATTTTATCCAAGATTTGTACAGCATACCAAATTCTTTCATTTTTATACAAGGGCTTATTTTTCCAACTGTTTCAAAATATTTTTCCTCGTTAAAACGAAAGCAGGACTAGGCGTACTTTGCCGGCTTATGTAAGAGTTTCAAGAGTTGCGTCATTCTATCAGTTCATTACCGAAGTGACGCTGGATCGCATTTTCATTAGTATGGAGCGCATGGTTCGTGGCCAGAGATATAGTGCCGTGTCATTACGGGCTTCTCTTGCAAGTAACGAACCAAGACTTTGCGAAGGAGGACTTTGGAACATTTGCTTTTTCATTCAGAAATTTCGGAATTTTAATCTTCAAATGCAAAGTTTAAAAAAGCAAAGCAAAATTAATAAAATAACCGAAGACTGTGAAATGTAAACCATTTGGTTCGGAAATTGCACGAGTCAAAGGTTGGTTCGTCATTGCGCTGACAAAAATGTTTTGTCTTGGACAAAGCGACTGTCAGAGCGATTAAGAGATTTCAGAGATGCGTCGGATCTCTGTTCGCATATCAAAGCATCATTACGCCCCGGAGATGCGGTTTTGAATGCTAGATAAAAAAATGTTTTATTGCTTTAGACAAAGAATTTTCTAAAAAAGAAAAAGAGAGATTAATGCACTTGCATATAATGTAACGAAAAGGCATTACGAATTTAAATAAAGCTCCCGGAATTGGATCTAACACCAGGTTTTCAAGTGATTCAGGACAAAAGAAAATTTTTCTGCCAATAAACAGGTGGATGGCAGGATTTCTGAAGGGAAAAGCATATTATGACAGGAAAATTAAAAGCATAATTGTATATATATATATATTTACAAATACCGTAAAAGCTTTCTAGAATGAACCAGAATTAAGCCAGCTAAGGTGATGGCTATGCATGCCACCAAATTTTCAATTGGGATTAAACAGTGTTCTATTGGAAAAAAAATTCCCAAAGGAAAATTAATATTGAAATCATAATTAACCCCTGTACTGATTTTAAATCTTTTAAAGATCGATTAATTTACAATTAGTATCACTGCTTATGGTGGCTGAAATTTAAAAGCAGTGGCAATAAATCGTGCATTAAATGTCATGTGCTATGAGAGGCATGAACGACAGTGTCAGTTCGCTGAACGGCAAATAAAAAAACGGACAAACTTAGATCCACTTGTTTCGCAAAATATAGCGAAAAAGTTCTTTATTTCAAAATGTATTAGCAAATAATACAATTAATCGTTCGGTACCGGAGCATCATGATGATAAAATAGCATTTTTGACACCTGATACACTACTAACCTGACGGCTGGGTCAAGAGATATGAGCTTTTATTGTAATAGGTTATCATTCGAATATGTTTGGAGAGAGAGAGAACCTTAAGATCATCAATACGTTAAAAAAATATATATGGATTGCATTACGCGTGCCCATCCTTTCGAACAGAATGCGTTAAGATCGAATACCGGATATCAATATGTTGAGTTAGATTCTGAACCTGTAGCCGTCATTCTGGGGAAATATATTTCATACATTGTGGAACGTGAAACGTATTTTTTCTGTCGCGTTTTATTTATGCACGTTAGGTACTGCGCCTGAAAAATAAGAAATTACTAACCAGCGAAAACTAATAAAGGACTGATATGAGGCTTCGGCGAAAAAATTGTTTAAGGGAGGTTATATTTGAAATGTTTAAAATTGTTTAAAGAAAAAAAAATAATGAATAATTTTTCCCAATAAACATTCAACAAATGAAAAGAACAATAAAAAAGGATGTCTGCCGACCGAAGAGCAAAAAGTGGGTTTTCCCAAAAATTCCAAAGGATTTCCAAAAGCGAATAAGATGTTGGAAAAAAGATAAAAACTTTTTTAATCATATTTCCCTTGTTTGCCAGACAAAATTGATATGTCAGAAAGAAAGATGAAGACTTGGGCTGAGTTCTCCGAGATTGAATTTTTATTGAAAAATCTAGGATATTCATTGTTTATTTATTTAAGGGAAAATTTTGCTGTGTTAACATTCGCGGAAAGGAGTTTGCATTTAAAATAGTTTTCAGCTTTGAGCCATGTTTCTGGCTATTTCATGTTCTTAGCATCCGAGCCCGTCCGAAAATGGGATTTCTACGTCGCCTCCGGGAGAATCCCGCCGGGAATTGCGCTTCCCCGGCAACGCTCCCGCATGGAAAGATCGAAATTTCCTGCGTCTGCCTCGGGGTCGCCTCCCGAAGAACGGCGAGCCATCAAGCAGGATTCTCCTCTCCCAGGCACGCCACCGATTTCGATTTTATAAAATTAATCGAAACGCGGAGAGGTGGACAGGCTCCGAAGCCGATTGATTTAATGCGACAGTGGACCCTTTTCCTATTAGGGGTTCAACGCTGACAAAGAGGACGCAACCGCGGACAAATTAATGAGTTTGAGAAGTTTTCAGTTCCGAATCTCTTTGTCGCCGGTAATTAAATTTCAATTACAAAAGCAAATAGGTGTAGAAAAAGGGGTTGTCCCCATAAGTTCCTACGGTTTTGTCAAAATAACGGGTTGTAAAGTTAACTTTACGTTTGATCCCTTCGGCTTGCGACCCACCTTATTCAATAATCGCGCTTGCGAAACTAACGAGTTAACGGGCTAATTTCGCCGAGGTCCCGGAATGGGGCAGAGCTCAGGGAAGGAATCGTGAATTTGGGATTAACTTTTCCAGTGCACTCAGACCAAAGATAAAATAGACTTTACGATATTAACCCCCATAAATTTTGACTTCTGCAAAACGGTTACGATAATCGGGGGAGGCTTAACTTCTCATCTTACGTCATCGGACTTCACTGGTTCCGGTCCGCGTTCTCCCCGGGGATTGCGCCCGCCGTCGGGGACCGTGCTTCCTCTTCCACCTCGGTCGTGGCCCGGGCAAACGCGCAAAATTCCGAGGCTGTAAAATCAGTGGAAATTTAAATTTCCGCGAATTTCCGTTTTGGCCTGAGCGCAGGCGAGGGAAACATCGCATCTCGAACGTGGCGCCGGGGGGATCTTCGAGCGGGTAAAGTGGCAGGAGCGATTGACCGGGATTTGCCTATTGCCCCGAAACGCGCGTTCGACGAGGCAGCGATCGGACGAAAAAAAAAAAAAAAAAAACACAAAGGCATCTGATGAAAGCCCGATAAGACCGTGATAAATGACATTTTCGGTCCCGCATAGTTAATCTAATGCTGGATTTTTTTTTTTTTTTTTATTAACATTGTAAATGACGTTGGCGGGGCGTGAGTGTAAGGGGCAGGGAAAGGATGGAAAAATCCTATACTCGATTTCTGGATTTGATTAATAATAAGACTTTTAAGGCTGATAAAAATGCGTGCTGCAGCAACCCCCCCCCCCCGATGCGTGACTCGGATGCCTTTCGCCATTATTTTTCACGAGGCATTCCACGGATTCCTAATGGATCATTTGCTTCCTCCGGAATTTTCCTTCGTCCTCTTTGCCCGAAAACAAAATGGAAATATGCTTTTCGAATTCGCGGAGGCTTTGAAAGAAGAAAATTTTTTTCATTCACACCGAGAAATTCGTTTAGGGAAGGAAATAAAAAATGGGTGCGGAGGGGAAAAGGGGAGAGTACAAGCAAGTACAATAACGTGAATTTAATTAGATTTCATAGGCGTGGATTTCTCAGTTTCGGATAAAGCATTTTTATTCCTGAAAGATGATCTCATTTTGCAGGTCACATACATATATACGAGACATAATATTAAGAACGATTATTTATAATATATATGCGTAAATATATATATATATACATACGGAAATGAATTGCGTTTTCCGAAGCGAGCCAGTTTTTTTTGTATTTAATCAAATAGTGTCGTTACATGAAAACAAGATGGCAGTCTAATTGCTCAAGTCCCGTATCCTGCCTGAAGCGTGAAATGTTTTAATATGCAGGGCTGGCAACAGGTCAATCGCGGACGGCCTGCTTTCTGCTCTTCCCAATTGCCGTGAATGCTTTCATCGATCGACCTGTTGCTAAATTCATTTTCATGGACGGCTACATGGAATGTTTCCCTTTTTATGCACACAACGCGTCACGAACCAAATTCAAAATTGTGCGCGGGGCTTGAGTTCGATTACAAATTTTACTCATCAAAAATATGTCTTCAATTACGTCGGACTTTAATCCGAAAAAAACTGTTGTCACCGAAGAAATTCGTCGATTCACGAAAGGGGAAATTGCATTTCGGTCTGGGATGAAATTCGATATCGACAGCTTATGGTTGCCGACCTTTGGGATTGAGACGCGGAAAAAAAAAAAAAAAAAAAAAAAAAAAAAGTCATCGGCAACTTTTCTGCATGACGAGCAAAATGAAACGGCAAAGTTTTTAAGGCGATTTCCTTCTGCCGATGTTGCAATCCGAACGACGTGAAAGATGAAATGAAACTTTTAAATATTAAAATTCGCTTGGTCACTTATGCTTGAGACTGAAATTGAGAGAAAAATATCAGCAAAGTTTTTTTTTTTTTTTTTTTATTGTATTAGTATTTCTCAAGAAGTTCCATAATATCACGGTGTAATTTAAGCAATTGTTATCGAAAAATTTCTGATGCAAGGAACCGATACTGCCACGCTCCTCTGTTGCATTAACTGTATACAATTTTTTCGATATCTCGTAAAAAAAAAATGTCATAAACTGTTGAATAAAATCATCGAATCTGATTGAGTACCTGAATCGGGAAAATTAACCGATGTTTTTTTAAAATATTAAAGGTATATCTTGCAATGAAATAATAAGATGGCGATTACTCTTGAAATTTGGCAGAAAAGAAAAACTGTTTGCTCCTCGCCCAACGCCGTAGAAAAACTAAATTAAATCAGGCTCAACTACAGCAAATTGAAACATGGATAGAAGAAAACCCCAATATTACCATTAAAGAAATGAGTATAAGAATACAGGAAAAGTTCGGCTTAAATATCAGCAAATCTACACTTGGTAGGAAGTTTTCAAGATCTGAGTTTTTTTTTTATTTATTTTTTAACGTTAATGATATTGTTTATAATAATATTTTCATTCGGTGTGATCGATCTGTGAAGTGTGTTTCAACTCTTCTGGATCCGCCTTTACTTTTACCACTACTCCAATATTTGTCCATCATTATTCAGACTGCTACTTGATGGGCCCATATTACGGCACTCGGGCCGCATGCTGCCGATACCTGACGCAAAAACAGAGTTTACACCCTCACGAGTAACGATGCCACGACAAAGGTGCTTAGGAATGTTCATTTTTTCATTGTCTTCAATGTTATTGCAACTTAAGTCGCAAACAAACAATTTCCATTTCATAAATATTTACTGCTGTATACGCGTGAAAAAAAAAAAAAAAAGGATTACTGCATCACGGTATTCTGTTCACTATCAAAGTCACATTTTATAGCAAACATAATTTCTCGAAGTAAAAAATCTGAACGGCATAGCATTGGTTTTTGGCTTGTTTCATCACGATGCCGGGAACGTAAAAAGCGAAATGGCTTTGTTCCCATCCATCAGGTGTAAATTTTTACGATTTCTAGACTCATTTTAAATTCCCCAGAGACCTTTTACGTGTAAAATATCGGCGGCATATATTTTTCATCGGCAAAGCTCAATAATTATAATGTGATCTCCAAATCTCAAATAGGTTCGAGGATGCATTTAAAATTGTTTTTCCACGACTTTCGGCAGCACAGTTTTCCTTTTTACAAAATTCCCGTTTAAATTGGCGTTCCAATTGAAAAAGTGTGCAATAAGTTAATTTTCCCTGCGTGTAAACGATAATATTTATAAATATGCAATCGCGATTTTTTTTTTCAGTGAATTTCCCGCTCGGAAGGTAGGTCCGCCCGTCTTCGTTCAAACAATTCCATTGCTTTAACATTCGGAACAGTGAGTTTTATTTAGGCGGGCGAATGCTTAAAAATTCAGCTTCGTGAATAAGCGTCCCCTCTTGAGACACCTCTTGCGATGCGAAATGTTATCCAAAAGAATTTTGAGAATCCGGTATTTTAAGAACGCTTGGATATTTCATTAACTTTTTTGCCTCGACGAAAGAAGAATGTGATATCCCTCGTTTTCCCTTCAACCGAAGTCTCGGCTTTGGAATCCTCAGAATGATGGCACATAAAACGGAATAAGAAAAAATTGGCAAAAATTAAAAGTTATCCGCGTGATGATTTTGCGTATTTTGCAGGTTTGAGATCGAAGTCGTGCAATTTTCATAACTTGAAAAAGGGATTGATGGGTGGAAAAAAATTCGGACCTTATTTTCTCGTTTAAAAGCTTCATCTGGTAATTGCTTATTGTCATTAGATAATAGCACAGCTAGTTTTGTTTTTGAGAATTCTGCCATGTTATCATATATTATCTGAATATAAAATAATTTCGCCTTGTATTTTTTTTTTCCATTTTCTAACTTTGATGGTCTTAATAAAAACTCACTCTTACTTATTACCTTAGACATTTTTTGAAAATGTCGTCATATAATTTAAAAATTCATGATTCAAATGTAATGGATGGCGAAAGCAACGGCAGGGCAAGCCCTTTATCATGTTTTTTGTGAAGTTGTAACTCAAAAATTTTGCGTTGAAAGACACTTAATAAGTTACGGTTATAATCCAGAAATCACATATTCCTTTTTATATGTAAAATTCCTTTTGTACATTGCAAAGCTTTTGCTAATAAAAATGCCTCCCCTATCTGTTTTTCTCTATTTTTTTATAAAAAAAAAAACAAGAACACGTATGTGCAAAATTTTTTCTACCCTTGGATTAGGGGAGTGGAGAAAAATTCTGCTAAAATCCAATGTTTTCTTGCTTGTTGTGTTTACCTTGATTTTAATTTAATTTTAACTCGTTATCCGTGATTGTTATTAATCATTTTTGCAGATAAAAAGGAAATAAAGAAAATAAAATTTAAAGCGTTTACTTTCTTGTGTCTCACCTTTGTGATTTCACGATCAAAAAGCCTTATTCGGGACTTTGGATGCAGTCATTTGAATGCCGAGAACGCATATAGACTCCTAAAATAAAACGGGGATTAAAAGTAAGCGAAGACCCCAAATTGTCATCGCGTTCCCGCTTTATAGAATAACTGCATGTCACATTAACCTTTTACTGTGCACTGCTACTTCTCGATACTTACATATCGCGGTTGTTGCAGTATGAAAGTCCGATAGAGTATGGCAAATAGGTGACGGGAGTTCAGAAGAGCATTCGTTAGCTGAAGTTATCACTGTTACAGAGAACAAAATTCTTTAAATGTGTCCGGTGCGAAAACATTTGCATTGATGATGGCTGCAAATGAAATTTCATAATTAAAATAGATTCGAGATGTCTTCGGCATCTTTAGCTGGACCGACAATTCATTTTTCTAATTTATACAAAAGCTTTAATCTCTTCCTTAACTGTTCGATTTTTTGAAAATTGTTTTCTGGTAAACAGAATCCTGTTGAAAAATATATATAAAGAAAATGTAAAGTGTGTGCCACCGTGGGAATTACGATTACATATTCATAGAGCTTTTATAATTTTAATTAGGTCTACGTATTTGTAATATAATCGCTTTTTTTATGATAAGAAATGAAAAAATGAATTTTTAGATTTTTTTAATAGATATTTTTCACTGCAGTGACATGTAAACTCACAACTAGCAGTGGAACATTGAGTTGTTCACTGCATAAATTATGATGCAACAAGTATCACACATAAATATATTGTGATTATATAAAAATGTTAACTCGGAGTGTGCAATTTTGAGACGAGACCGTCAATTTTCAGTAATAAAAAAGTGTGACAAACGATATTGACATTTAATTTGCTTTTTTTTAGCTTTAGAACGGAACCGTAAAATTTTAACAAGTAGTGTAAGCTAATTATAGAACTTAAACTATATTTCATTCGAAATTCGTATCGGATTTGATAACTAATACGTTGCCCTCGTTTGAATATCATATTTAAAGACTTGAACGATCAAAAGAAAATATTTTTATTGTTTTTTTGTGGACGAATAAATTATCTTTCGCTGCCTGGTCCAAGTTATCTTTGTCCCCAGCGTTTCGTCATCGACGTTGTCCTGTCCGCCAGGAAAAAAAAAAAAAAAAAGACATCTTGTTATTACATTTCAAAATGAGACATGTTTGTATAGGCTAAGGAAAACGATTCGTAAAAGCGATGTTTTTATGACTGGCATTTGAAAGTAGATTTATGGGGGTAACGTATAACGATTTCCTCAATTCTTGTGCTTTCATTGAAAAACCAAAAATGAAAACGAAGAAGGAGATGGTATCCGACTCGATCAGAAACCACAAAATCTTTTTACTCGCCGTTTGGAATATCAAACTAAATTTCATTTAGTTACCGGGGGGGAAAAAAAAAGTTTACAGTCCATTTCAATACATTTACTGCCGATCTGCGGTAGAGCAGAAAAAAGGAAGGGAAATATTTAACCTCTTCGATAGATGGTCTTTTTTATAAAGCAATCCTAATTAAGGAATTGATTGAAACCTGACTTAAAAAGATGGGAAATTTCCTGGAGGAATTTTGAAATTTGAAAGATTCGGTGCTACATACCACTGTGACAGCAGAAATAACTCTGTACAATTCGCGATTCTTTAAAACAGATTAACTGAAAAGTTATATGAAATAATCAGTCTTAATATCTTTTAACAGTGCCTAAGAAATCATTACCAATTATTATGGACGAAAAAAAAGTATGATGTCATTTTTGAAAAATGATATTGGATATTGTAAAACTAGCATTAATCTGTAGTTCATACGTTACTGACGGTATAGATTGTGTTTCAAATCGTTAGTTGTAGATAACTGAGATTTAATTAAAACAGCAAGTAATAATTCCCAATAAACCTTTGATTTTTCTCAAATGATATGTAACAATCCATGATTATAATATAATTTTCGGTTGTAAAGTAAAAATAAATCCCTAACAAGTTTTAGCCATGTATTGTTTAAATTTTAGTGTTATCTGCGGAAATATATTTATGCTGGAGGATGTTATTTAAACTCTAACAAGCGATCAAAATTTTTAATTAAAAAAAAAAAAAAAAAAATTAACTGAAAGAACGATGACTTAAAACTTTAGATTTCACATTAAGCAAATAGCAGGAATATGAATTAAGATGAAAATAGTCTGATATTTCAAGTTGAAAGAAAGTTTGAAAGTTTGCTTTAGATTCTTTCGATATAGATTTTCGCGATACTCCCGAGATGCTCCAAGTAAAATTTTTCCAAAATAATCCATCGAAAAATGAAAAGTCGATGATCAAGCAAGAAGACCATTTAACTTTTCGAAATGGAACAGAATTGATTCGAAATTACTTTTAAAGATGATAATCATGAAGAAAAAGTCACCAGCAACGGAAGGAGAGAATCCGATCATCGAAGAATGGTGGACATAACGAGGGACAAACCAATCAAAGTCACGGTGAGAGTCGTCGTACCTGTGCGGGACCATCCAAAGGTAAGGGGTCACGGGAATTTGTTTTCGAACCGGGAAATCTCCGAACAAAGCTTTTTCGTTTCTGCGGTCCGGAGCCTCCGCGATCCGCCGCCCACTTTTTTTAATTGATAGTAAGAAACCGACTTTTTTTTTTTTTTTTTTTTTTTTTAAAAGTGGCAACTTTCTCACCTGCCCGGAATAAAAACATTGATTTTTTTTATAACGGCAAAAGAAAAGAAATCATTTTGTCCGGAAAAGCATAATGTCGAGCAGGAGAGAAAGAAAACAGTTTTATGGAACGACATAAACGACAAAATGAAATTACGCAAAATATTTGAAAAAGCATAAAAGAAAAATTTGCTGAAGGTTTCTTTTTTTACGATCAAACGGAATTTTAGTCAGGAGCGGAATAAGGGGGAAGAGACCTCTTTATTAAGGGTATATTTATGATTTTCCGGCTGTAAAGAAATGCGATGAGTTAATATCGAAATATATTACAAGCTTTCTCGTTGCAACACTGTTTCTACACTTTAAGCAGCGACTGTGGAACTCCGGTAGTTATTCGTGTATGTTATACATTTTTATTTTCAGTTAACCTCTCCTGTTTGACAGTTTTGTTTCCCTAACATAAATTATAAATAGATTTGATATTAACTGCCCGAACCTCCGTTTCAAACATCATTTGATATGTTGAATTTGTAAAAAAAAATATATGGTATGCAAATAACACCTTAATATATGATAGGTCTTGTTTCGCGAAACGATACTCGTGTCTCATATCTTGTAATGTACGATGTATACCAAGAATTTTAATGCAGCAGCTCTTGTTCTGACTTCGATCAAATTGGAAAGAGCTGTTGGCGTTACACAAGGAAACCTAAAAGAGCGCAGTGCAATAGTTGGATAATCGGCAAATGTTTTGCGTCCCGTCAGAACCTGAATAAAAGGAATATCAGCACAAAACGTTTTCCAGAGGGCGAGGTCAATAAGTTTCGAAGTAAATTCCACGTTTCTCGGTGAAATTCTCACTTGAGGAGTTGCTCCGAACGGTAATCTTACGTCCGGCATTGCTCGGGCAGATCACTCGGTCCGTGAAGTACGCCTAAGTGTCCAGCACCAAAGGACTCACGCGAATTGGAATCAGGTTTCGCTGATCGCGAATCAAACGCGAATATTCAATATTTGCGCAGCGTACCGCCCTGTCCATCATGTCGCTGATGTTTAGGTACGCGCATGTTGTACCGAGTCACGGTTTTCTTGAAGCTCCTTCGCTCCTTTGGAATCCTCCCGGAAGTTGTCGTTCAACAAACCGCATGCATTCTGCTGATTTCGCGTCAGCGTCGACAAATTTACCGTCCTTCTCACGCTTATGTAATGTCGCGTGCATTGGCTCATCACAAAATTCCAAACGTTTTCAGGACCACAGAGAAAGGAAAATTTTGCTTTAAGATTCTTACCTTTTTATAAAATAATATAAGAAAAAATTCTCAATGCCGCATAGTCGAAGTCACGATTTATGATTAAAGCTTGATCGACTACATTTCATTTCTTATAAGTTGAATTTTACGAAGGAAATTAAATCCTCGAGCTAGAAGATTCTACCGGAAAGTGATGGATCCTCACAAAGAATCGAGAATGGATTCAGACGTAACATTTATCTATTGTTTAGGGGAAAGAAGTTTCTTTCATATCATGCTTAAGGATTAATTGTAAATAATTATTTATATACCCGCGTAATGAGCTTCCCCATGTAAGTGTCATAAGAAGGTTTAAATGTTTGTTGCTGTTAATGAACAGTTTTATACATTCATGAATGTAGCTTAAGACGGAAATAAGCCACGGTCAGTTGGGAAAAAGCAAATTATTTATTCATATCTGCATGAGGGTGAAGGAAAACTTTATAGAGTCAGACATAAATGGCGATTTCACCTTTCATTTGTACAGACAATTAATAAACCTTTATCAGGGGATTTCATTAAATATTGCCTTCACACTATTAAATTATCATGCGGAATACATTAAACTGAAACTCAATTCGAACGATTTTAGCGAATCTATGTGAACGATATAATTTGCGCAAAATCGCATTTATATCTTTCAATTTTATCCGGATAAACCTTAAAGTATTATTCGAAAAGTATACATATAAATGTAAAAATCACTGCTTGTCATAAGTAAATGACTTATCTTTTGAAAATAATTTTTTTTTTTTAAGGAAAATGGAAAAAATTTTTGATGCGACTTACAATGTTCGTCATGTTCTTAATCCCAAGGACTGATATATATATGTACACATCGAATACCAAAAATAACACGATTTTGATGTGGCAATAAAAAAAAAAAAAAAGCGGCACAAAATAGCCTCGAATTCCTGTCAAAGTGATTGAAGCAGTATCATGTATCACAATTTTTTGATCCGATTTCTTAATATAAAGAATACATGAGAAAAGCTTAAAATATGAAGTTCCTCAAAAGTTTTCTTATGTTATCGCGTTATAATCGAAAAGATGCCATTCGATTATTCGTTAGAAAGATTTGGCAACTAACGCGTGAAATATAAAAGAACTTCTCTGCTTAAAGTCCTTTTAGTCTAACCCTCAATGAAAAATTGGAAAATGCCTTTAAAAACAAGCGAGCAAAACTCTGGAAATTTTAGAAAACAAACATTTTTTTTTTTCAATCCCTTTCTTGCGAAAAGCTTTGGACATTTGAAAAAATCCGGAAAAATTTATTTCCCAAATTCTCCATTGCTTCTCCACTCGTTTCGCGTTCTTATATCTTAATCGAATTTTATACACTAAGATCTGTGAGAGGGAAAAAAAAAAATCAAATTTAAAAATTAATATCTTTATAACAAATGAGAATTGAGACGTGGAATTATTTACATTTGAAAGGATAAATAGAAATATGATCAAAATCTATTAATTGAATTTCCTGCAGAAACGTTTGTAATTTTTTTAAATTCGTTAATAACGGAGTTTCTCATAAATATCTTATTACAGCAGAACTCATTATATGTTAATTATAATTTATAATTTTGTTCGATGCATTTATATCGGGCAAGATAACAGCAATAAAAAAGTGAAAAACAGAAAGGAAAATAAGCTGTGTAAATATTTACCGTATATCCGAGAAATGAGCTCTCTTTACGGTTGTTTAAAGCAAAAAAGATGAATTTAAATATTTCATCGCCGTTCGAAATCGGTCGCGGGTTAAGATTCGGAGAGCATTCAAATTCACATCGTTTGAAACATTTACCGAATGGATTGCAGAGAGAGAAAATGTAAAAGCCGAGAAAAAGGAGAGAAAATGAAACGCGAGAAGAAAAAAAAAAAATAATTTTATTTTGATTTCCCTAATTAGATTGGAGCGTATGGTGGCTTCACCGGAAGAAAAAATCCTAGGGGAAAGCAAAAAAAAAAAAAAAAAAAAAAAAAAAAAAACAAACGCGGATTTGAGAAATGAAAGTTTCTATAAGAAAAAATATTTTTTTCCCTTCCTCAGTGGCACAAGACACTTCCGGTGTAAATTAATGCTTTTCGACAAATCCGCAGCGACAGCTTCCCACGAACAACTCTCCCCCCTCCCCTTCCCCGTGATGCCCGCCATTTTGATAAGGTTTTCTTTCGTCCCACGAGGTACAAAGACCGCATTTATTTCAGCTCTCGCGCGTTTTTGTCTTCTGCCAGTGACCGTTCAAACGATTTCCGGCCCGCCGTTACCTTCCTTTCCGGTTCCTCGGTTAATTAAACGGAATTAAAGCAGAAAAATGATTTTAATTATTCACACTGAAATTCCAGTTGCCTTGTTTAGGGTGCGCGTCGCGCATGCGGAATGTTACGGATTCCTTCGAATTAGGTATCAGTTTTTTTTTTTTTTTTTCAAAAAAATTCAGATAACATTTTTCATTCCGATTTTTTCCAATTTTTTTTTTTTTTTTTAGTTCCGTCATTTCTAAAAAATGATGCTTTTTTTCTTGTAACGCGAAAAGTTCCATTTCATTTTTTTTTTTGGCTGCATTTAATCATCAAAGTTAACGTTCGGAAAGTCGCGGTCCTTCCGGGCATTGTGGTCACCGCCAGTCTTCGGTCGCGGATCCGATCCGGGAAAAAAAAAAAAATAAATAAATAAATAAATAAACACGTAAATAATTGATGGAAGGAATTAAAAAGCTTAATTTTTAATCGGTTGATGTAACTGAACTCGGAGCAAGAGCTTAAGCCGTGGAAAGCAAAGCTTATGGCGTGCGATCCCAAAAGATTTTTCGATCGACTCCCTTTTTTTCTGGTTCGAAACGCAAACGAAATTTTTCGACTCCGGCGCCGTGCAAGCAGGATAATTTCTTTTTCAGTTTAACTTTGTCGGGAAGCTTCTGGGACCGAAGGGAAACTCCCTAAAAAGACTGCAAGAGGATACAATGACGAAAATGGCAATTTTGGGGCGGGGCTCCATGAGGGACAAGCACAAAGTAAGTCTCAGATCGTCGGCGGGGTTCGGCAGGCGCGCCTTCGGCGTCCGGAAAAATCTGATCGCTTTCTTTTTTGTGATTCCGCAGGAGGAGGAGCTGAGGCTGTCGGGGGATCCGAAATTTTCGCATCTCCACGAGGATCTGCACGTTGAAATAACGGCGTTCGCTCCCCCGGCCGAAGCCTACGCCAGGATTGCCTATGCCTTGGCCGACGTCAGGCGATTCCTCGTCCCGGTGAGTTCATAAGCGAATTTGCGTTAAATTATGCATTCTGATGCGACTCACCGAAGCGAAACCGTTCGGCTCCCGAAGCCGAGCTAAAAATCTCAAAGGCTCTCGCTTAATTTTCCTACCTTTAAGGGTGAGGTGAGCGGGGGGGGTTGAATTTTACAGAGAGAAAAAATATGTTCTAACCCTTTCATCCCCGACACTTTTCTTTTAATTATCTCGGCGCTGGCATTGTCTTTGGCGTTCGAGATAACGAGGTCTTTATTTTTTCTTCCTGTGCGATCATTAATTTTGCCAAGGGTTTTCTGTTTTTCAGCAAAAGCCAATAATTATTCAAACGTTTCTCCGTTTTTTCGCCTTCATTTCCCCTTGTCGAGCCAAGTGGTCGCGCGGCCCCGTTCTTTACCGTAGGAGAACGCGTTTGATTTCCCCGATTTCGCCGCGCACCTATGAAAATTTGACTCCCCGACAAATCTCGGCTTGGGGAAAGGCGTTCGGAAAATCCCAAGGCGAATCCGCACGGGGAGACGTAAATTTGTATTTTGTTTCCCGTCATCCGCGTCGGTCCACGCGAACTCGCGCTTTCCCCCCCCCCCTCCCCCTCCCCCAGATTTCTGTCGCAATTTTGCGAACGCCAAAATGCCGGACGAGATATCGAAACTCGTACGTCGGCAGAAGTTGTCATTCGCCTGCCAATTGGGCGGGAAATTTTCCGGTGTCCGACAGCTCCGGAAAAGTAATTTCGAATAATTTTCGTTTCTTGCATCCGGATCCGCAAACTGTTAATAATGTTGCTGGGGGATAATGCCGGGCGAGCTTTGCTCGTTAAATTTTATCTGCGCCCTCCTCCCCCCCCCCCGGGGGGCAAAGTAATTTCGCTTTTTCTTCTGCTTTGGCTTCTTCGAAGAGCTTACATTCCGGTCAATGGTGTTTCCTGCCCAATTTCAGCAACAAAGTTTAAGGAAGGTAATTTCATCAAACATGATATGCGAAAATTACAGGGAGAAAATTGAAGTTTGCATACCTTTTCGGCTATGAATATTTTATACTGATGAACGACAGGAGAAATTACGACCGCCGTTATGGGCTGAAAGAATACTTTTAGCTCGTTATAAACGCATTTTACAATTTCTTTTTTCGGTTTTCAAATTTATTCCTACAAATCTTCTTGTACGGGAACGATTCGCATGCTGTGCCGGGCCGCGATGGATACTGTTTGAACGATCTTCCGAAACTGATGTAACTCGTGCCTAAGCAGTCTGTGATTGAACGATCAGGATTTTCCTTTCATTTTAAACTCGTTGTATAAATTATTCATCCATTTCAGTTTGAAGGGAAATTTAACGCAAATAACCGTAGGTTTATTCTGCTTTTTTTTTTTTTTTTGCCTTCAATTTCGGGACAAAAACGGGAATTTTTACCCCAAACAACCAAGAGTTAACATCCGTTTATCGATTTCGAAAAAGAAAAAAAGCCAGTTATTAACGTGAAAAATACAAAAAATAATTGCTGAAAAACATGAACTGCATTGTGAGTGGAATAATGAAGAGACTTTTGTTTTTTAGACATCGCCGTTCCAAGGGTCATAAGCAACCGGTTAGAAACAACTTTTCATTAAGTTTACATCCCGTTGCCGATGGAAAAAATTACCTAAAAAATGTCGTTGCTTATAAGAAAAAATTTTTATTTGGCGCCGCGTTAAGTTTCCACGCAAAAATTAATCATTAACTTTTTGAAAAATCTGGTCGATGCCAGTGGCGATGGCATTATGGTAAAAAAAAAAAAAAAAAAAATTTTCAGCTTTTTGCTTAAGGTCCCGAAATTTCGATGTCCCTGCTGCAATTGAATAATTAATTTTACATTGGATTAATGAGAGTCGAGGCATCACAGGTTTTCGTACCTTCTCTCAAGTTCCCGGCAAATGCGGCCTCCCCGTTTACCTTTTCCGGGAGTTCTGGCTTGCCGAAAAGGTTCGCACAACATCTCTGCAGTTTCTGCCTTTCCGCCGCGGAAGGAGATCGTCAAGGGCGGAATTCGAAAATTCCCACTGCTTTAAGTTTTAGCTTATCGTCAGCTTTTAGAAAATCGTCGGATGGTCGTTTGCTGTTGTTCGAGATTTTGAGTTTCAGGTGAGGCACACGTTATCTTGCTTCAAAAAAAAAATATGGCGTTGCTGCATCATTTGCAGTATTTGTCATATAAATCTCTTTTATGATTTTCTGCATTCATTTTGATTGCTTTTCTCCCGCGGGAAAAATTAAAGCTTCCCATGCTATTTTTCTCTTACAACTTTCGCGGCCACAGCTTATTCTTATAATTTCGAAATATAACTTGACAAATGAGTAACATTTTGCCTTGCTTTTTGTTCTAATTAAGGAAGCACCTAGGGAAAACTGTATTTCGTTTTTAATAGCGGCTAAAGAGTTTGGCCGCTATAATTGCCCATAACCGTGTGAAAAGCTCTTTGAATTTGCCTTTATTTATGACAACGTAATCACGTAAAATCCATATTTCATTCTTTTCATAAAAAAACTTTGTTTTCATTTTATTTTATTTACTTTTACGTCGAATGCGAAACTGCGAAAAACGATAATTAATTCCGATGGTTGTCCTTTAAACGGCATCGTACCTAAATTACATTTATTTCCTTATTTATAAATGAATAATAATTTCAGACAGTTGTCGGACTTCAGTGAAATTTCATTGCAGATAAGCTGAGAGTACAAAATTTCGTTGATGATAATGATGATTTCAGTTTAGATAGAGAGAATTGGAACTTGAATGTATGTGATTGACGGTGGAATTTTGGAGAAACTGGTTAAGTTTATCTGCTTCGGGAAACGCTGCGAATAACGGAAAACACAGGGAGAAATTGGAATCTGCCTTTTGCGGTGAATATCAAGCTGCAATCTAATCCGAGTTATTCGGTAGACATTAAAAGAAGTAATCTGGCAATTTTAAAATGTCCAAGAAGAATGTACGAAGTTGAAGAAGGAGAAGCAGATATTTTTTTTTTTTTTTTCATCCGTCATTAATGGATATTTTTGCAAAATTTATCTTGGAATGTTCCTTCTCAAGAGTTTCTGTCCACTTTTCAGCTTCGGCCTTCACCATATAAGATACAACACCATATTCCAAGCGACTTATTGCTTTTAGCAGTCGCTTCATCAAGTATAAAAAATAGACCTTTTAATTTGGAACATTACTTTTTTCCTTTCTTTTCGTTAATGTTACAGCTGCTAAGGTCTTAATATTACAAACGGTTCGAATAAACGATCGAAGGCTAGACACCGGTATCAAGATCTTTTCCTTGCAGTGACTGAGTACATTATTTTCTAATTCCATCACATATAAATTTCCTTCCTTTCAATTTCTAAAATGCGATGCACGCAATCTGGCGTTTACAACCGTTGAAATCTTCCTCGCATCCTTAATAATCCTTTGAAAATTCACGAAGTCTTTCAATAATTTTCCACTGATGTTTGATTCGACTTCAAAACTTTAGTTGCCGATTGATATAGGGAAAATAATTTCAGAGTGTGAATTTGTGCTAAAAAAAAAATTTACTAAATAAAAAATTCTTGAAAATATATAATTTACCCTTTAAAAACCTTTTCGCCAGGAGTGCAAGCGCAGCCGTTTAATACAAGAATCCGTGTATTTCCCAAAGCGCTGAAAAGATTATTATTTTTATTCTCCTTCAATACCAAACATTACGACAAAATCAACTCGGGGATTCACTAATGACCGAATCGGATTTGTCGGCAATGCTAAGAAAAGCCTCTCGGTAGACCCAGAGTTCTCTATTCAGCGGCTATAACTAATGTCTAGATTTTGGATTCTATTTGTGGCACCATAAATCCGCCGTTTTAAAGTGAAAAGGAAATCCCTCTCTTTTTTCATTCTTCAAATTGATGATTTAACTTGGAATGGAAAGCAAAAAGATCGAGCAGGGCATTTGATCATTCCTTTCTCTGGGGTATTAAAGCCGCAAAATAAAAGATATCTCCTCCACGGTAATATTTCACCTGTGTAACACTTTGGGTCCAGCCTTGTAAATGTATTAATAGATTCGCAGCTAATAAAACCATTATTTTGAGATCTGTTAATTTGCCTCCTCACATCCCAGAGATAGTTTTATAGATTTAAATGTAATACATGTAGATTACATCACATTCATATTCACAATATGAATTATTAAATATTATATATACATTTTATAAATTTTATTAAGAGCAGCGGAAGTAAGTCTTACTATTCATCACTTTCTACATAATTTTTAAGTTATGTAGAAGCTATTAAACGTATAAGTTCAACATGACGTATAGATTTATATACCATGTACATAACTTCATAAATAGCGACTTTCTTGTATTGAACTTAATTAATCCAAATAAAAATCTTTTTCACCGACGCTACAGGCAGGTCCTTCTCTATGTGATTTCAGATGAATCTTTTTGAAAAGTTAATATTGATTTATCTGCTTTTCATTATACATTAGAGATTAAAGAGACATATTTTACAGAAACTTGAAACATTTAGATGAAAGAGCTTTCTCTTATTTACTAATTGCTTTGAGTGTTGGGATTAGTGTTAAAATTAATTTTTCTACTCCAAATAGGACTACAATGATGACATTAGACAAGAACAAATGTGGGAAATGCAAATCCTGAAGGAACGACCCGAAAATTCATCGGTACTCAGTGATGGATTGGGGTTGCATGTATTAGGGACTGCCATTCCAATAGTACCCACAAATACGGGCACGACAAGTCCATCGTAAGTCAAAAAAAATCAAAATTGCCAACGAAATCAATATGGAAATCATACGAATGCAATATTGGTTTTTTTCTTATAGAAACAGCAACGGAAGTCAGTCACCTCCTACGCCACCTTCCGGTATGTTGGATGCAAATTCTGGAGCTTCTATTGTGCTACCGGCTCAGCATCCTGCTCTTAGGGGCGTAACCACAGTGCAAGGAGTCAAAACATGCATTCCAGTGGTCGCTTCTAACATTGGTATTTGACATTTCTTTATTTTTATTTTTTAAATGTTCCAAAGGTGTAACAATTCATTCGTTTTGCTTAACCGTATAGGATCTGTCACGGGACGGAAGAGACCTTTAATTCCCGCCACCACGAAGCATTCTTTATCCCCTACGAAAAGAACGGTTTTATCCATTCTCGCCAGAGCAAGAGCCGCTCAAGGAAAGGAAATGAGTTATCATGTAAATGCGTAAGTAACTTATAAGTATTTCAAAATTTTGGTAATACGTATTCGATAAAGTATGACACACTAAAAAAGGTTGATGAATATTCAGAAAATAATTTAGGTGGAATCTAATTGATAAAATTAAAAAACTCCCGATAACAAACTTTTATCCGACTTGATTTGAAATAACTGAGGTATATCAATAAATGAAAATTATTTTGTTGCAGTCTATGAATGTAAAAGCTATCTATGTAAGTTTTACAATCGAATTACAAGTTAATACCAATCTTACTATCAAAAGCCGAAATGAAATGTTTTAAAAATTTTGCCATGGAGATTTTTAAACTTACTTACATTCCAGTTACATGTTACCTCTTAACTATTGATTAACTACATTCAATTAGAAAAGGAACTTTTACCATATAATAATAAAATATTAATAATAATTAATGTGCTGTTTGAACCGTTCATTTTTAAGGTTCAGATTTCTTTTTGCGTTCTTCACTTAATATAACGATTCACTTGTAGTTGTTTAAGTTTGAAATGAAATTCGTGGTATTTGGATCTATTTTTTCTATTTCTCAGAAAATTTGCTCTTCAAGTGCGATCCCCGTTTCCTTTCGAAAAAGTAAAATTTTTATTTTGCAGGAACGGAGCCAGTAATCTTGTAGGGATCAGACAAGATGGCGCTGTCATCAGTCCAAATTTAGTTTAAGTAGTTCCTTTAATCTGAAAACGAAAGAACATTGGGAACAATATCTTCAAAAATGCAATATTTATTTTCTTTTTACACCCGAGGAACTATTACCTAATGAAAGAAAGAAAAAAAAAACAATTTTTTTTTTAAATGGAATGACACCCTACTCAAAAAGAATTGCCTTGCAAAATTTTAAAAAACCTTCACCAATATTTTAGATCCTACAGGAAAGTTCTGGTATGTCATTTATTTCTCTCCAAATTATTTACATAGTTACCCTGTATGCTTTAATATATCGGTTTTCCGACTAAAAGTATTCGGTTTGTAACGATGATTGAAGGGCTTTTACTTTAGATATTTCCTCTTCAGACTGATTTTGAAAACGCAATAAATTAGAAAATCATTGCCGGTAACGATTACGAATCTTTAACTGACGGAAGCAGAAAAATTTTCAGAAAGATTAACCAAGATGGACGTGTCACCAGACTGACAGTCTTTTGTTTACGCAGATTCTCATATTTAAAAAAAAAAAAAAATCTCTTTTTTTATTCTTGATTTAATATTCCTTTCATTATTTAAATTTAATTTTTAATTTTAATTTTGTTACTTATATATCACAATCGGATATTAGTATTGTAAATATTTTAAAGTCAGTATTTTTTTGCATATCAAAATGACAAAGGTGTTTTTGTGAATGACTGTTCATTGAGAGCCTTAATTTAATTTGTTATTAGTTTTTGAAGAGTTACGAAAATCGTCAAAAAAAATTTTTAATTTTTATTCGCCACTACTCAGTTTAATCAATACAAAAATAAGGATTTTACGAGGATGAATATTTTGAAATTTTCACGCGAAACATTCAGGATTTAAGCAAAGATATGTGCTTTCGGAATTTGCAGAACTTCTTCAGAGTTGGTTTCTCTTATAACTTGACGCTGCAAAGCGCTCATAAAAAGCCGCGCTTTTTGTTACAAAAAAAAAAAAAAAAAACTGGAGACAGTTAAATTTTTGATATGGCTCCTTTTTCGTCATTTTCGTTTGTTGCAATGCTGTTTATAGACATGAAGCGAATCCTTTTCCTCTTTCTGTCGTCTATCCGTTAGCTTCTCGGAGCAAGCCCTTTAATTAAAATGAAAGCTAAAAATAATCCGAGTCGGAATTATATTCTGAGGAAATTTTATCCAGATTCCGAATCAGTGCCCTTATTTTATGAAGTATGTTCGATTTAATTTACCTAATGGCCGGAGACGAAATAATCTTGAAACTGGACCGTTTTTAAAATATTCAGCTTCGGTTAAATTTGGATAATTTCAGAGTTATGAAACTTCCATTGGGGATTTTACAACTCACGCATAAATGTAGGTCGTATTTATAAAATTGACTGCAGGTCATTTTTCGTTGATTTTCCTTTTTGCTTCTTTGAATAATTCATATTTTGATCTTAGTCCACAGTTACTTTTTTTTTTTTTTTTTCCTGATGTTCAGCTATCAATTGAGATTAAAAGGCTGGCAAAAATCGCTTTATTTTTCCTGCGCATCAAGCTGATAAATCAAGTCACATCCTCTACAAAATTTACGATCATCCGAATCTGAATGTAGACCAGCCAGAATATCTCGTATGTTATGTTATCAAGCTTAAGGCTCGGTAATTAAAAGGATTTGCGGAGGTAAAGCCAGTTTCATTCGCAAATGTCAAAGGCTCGTCCGCCATTCAAAAACTGGTCTTGTGATCCCCCCAAACGCGAATCATTAGTGTTCTTTAAGTCCGACAGCGGATCTTGCAGATATGCTGAAGAAGTCAAATGCGATACTCCGAAAGAGGGGCGTTCCATAAGTTCGGATGAATTCCACGGCTGCTTGATCCGCTGCCTCCGGACGTGAAAACTTGATGTAGCTCTTTCATGTACTTATGTTCGATTCTTAACGTCTTTTTTTCACCCGTACCTCCATCTCGAACCCCGATGAAACTTCGCACCCCTTTTCCCGCCAACCATTTTTCACGATTTCTTCTTCATTTTCTTAATTATCCATTATCTTTTTCTTCTTAAAGGCTTTTACTAGCGTGTCTCACGTGTTTGGATAAATCTCGAACTCGGTTTTGCTCTCTCTCTTATAATGTCATAAATTGTTTATTCGCCCACTGAAAAAAAGGAGTTTTCCTACGTTTCGGAACTATCTCTCTCAATCGTATCAAACGCTGCGATTTAAGGGATCTCTTTTCTTCATTTAACGCCACACCGCAACTTTCTGCACGAATTTTGCGGCGGGGGGGGAGGGAAATTATTTTCCCAAAAAATCAATAAAAACCCCTTTAAAAAACAACTTAAATAGTTAAAGAAGGTAGAGAGTATAAAAGATTTTTCCCCGCAAACTTTTCTAGCACTAAAAGAGCAGATACAGGCTTTTCTTTATCCTCTTTTCCTCCCTTTCATTTCTCTTTACTCTACCTAGGCTTAAAATTTTTTTTAATGCATCAAAGAAATACAAATGTTCGTCTTAAGAGTGGTCCAGTACTTCTTATGTTGAACAACCTCTTTTAAATCTTGGTACGACTGTCCGGATAATGCATGATAAAAAATGAAATGGAAAAATTTAGTATCAGATCTTTTATTTTTTTTGCACCCAAAAAGGTTTGCAGTACAAATAAGGAGCGCCCG
The DNA here is from genome assembly GCA_028565995.1 of Ricinus marginatus. Classification (NCBI taxonomy): domain Eukaryota; kingdom Metazoa; phylum Arthropoda; class Insecta; order Psocodea; family Ricinidae; genus Ricinus; species Ricinus marginatus. Next base: position 62,881 of record JAOWBB010008991.1, on the reverse strand, counting down.
CAGAAAAAAAAAAAAAATTTCAGATTCATAATTTTAAAATAAATTTCTTAATTTATAAATCTTTTATATTCTTTATGATCGGCGTTTGATGTAATAATATCGAAAGAAGTAAAATATCGAATTCATCAAATATTTCGTTAATTATTTCAATTTTTCATTAAAAACAAATTTGAATCATTCGGGCTGGTTCCCCGTTTTTATAAAACTATAATTTTTTAAAATAAGTTAAAATAGAAATAATAATAAAAAAAAAATATTTCTATCATATTAATATTTATTAGTTGCTAAAATTATAAATGTAGACAAAAATAATTTAAAATATTCATTTCGTGTTAAAGAAATATTATTTAATCTGGGACAATGTATTTTATCAATATTTATTATTGTATAAAAAATCTTTTTGCAATAATATGAATTAATTTTACAGTTTCAACAGTTTTAATTTTTCCATTTTGTTAAATTACTTTAAAGATTGTTTGGATTGGAAAAGAGCAATTATATATCGTTTATGTAGAAAAAAATTCAGTGCTTAACATTGCAAAGCGAGCAATTGCAAAAATTATTATTTTCATTTTCCGGAACATTATATGTTAGCATCCGAGAATTGGAGATTTAAAGTGTACGTTATTGATGAGAAATAAAAATCCTTTTTAAATTTTAAATCGAACGAAGTGGTTCAAATATTTACTATTAGTTATAACAATATGCTGTACATTACTTATAAAAATTTTATTAAATATAAACATTATTGGAAAAAAATTATTTTTCAAACTCTGTGAGTAATCCTCCTTTTATTTTTTATTTTTAATGGAAAAAATTATTATTTCACGTAAAATTTTCAATTCCCTTTAAATTTGCTGGCATTTTACGTAAAAGATATTTAAACGATGTGCAAACCAGGAAAAATGCGGGCAAGTTTCAGGATTTTCAGTATTATTTTCTTCCCTCTACATTATTGTTAAGACTTTGACAGGGAAAACTTTCAAGCTCTGATTTTCTTTGAGGTTTTAACTAGTACTTTAATTTCCCATGAAAGTCTCCTTTGAGTTTTTCCCCACTATTTCTTCGGGAACAGCGAAAGTGATAAATAAAAATAAAATTGAAGAATTTATTTGCGAAACTGCTTTAGCCGATAAATCTCATCTATCAAATGCTGTTTGAGGTAAGAAATATGCGTATTTTAATAATAAATTGATGCATGTTTTCTGTGATGTGAGGAGTCTAAAAACTAGGGGAAGGCAAACAAATTTTCAGTTTGAAATTTTTCACTGTTTGACTTTTGTTAAATAAACTTTTTGAGAGAAAAATTTTTTATCTAAATCTCATTTCAAGATGAAGCTCATAACTCATTTTAAAGAACCGCGAAAATGTAAATATTGAAACCGAAGGAATCCAACTGCCAGTCAACAACACCATTTTTTATATATTACACAATGTAAAAAATATATTTGAAAATCCCAAGCTCACGAGGTCTTTTTTAATATTTGGACTAATTTGAGCAATTTAGAAGAAATTACCTAAAGTTTAATTTAATTTGTGGAAGCAAACAGTTGTTACGTATAGCAGTAAATTTTGGTAAAATATTTAAATTTTTGAAGCGAAATTGTCATCATGCTTTTGGCTATAAGAGCCCGCATTGAAAAACTGATTCATCAGCAACGAACCTACCGATTTTATTTTGTCAAAAATAAAAATGGATTCGGCTGGATGGTCCGGAGGCCTCGAATTTCATTCATTTTAGCCGGACAAACCGCGAGGATGCGCCGAACCGTGTTCGGAAGCTCGTTTCCAGGTTCCAGGTGCAGGCACTGTCCGAAACAGTCACGTCTGGTAAGTACATTCGACAGGAGTATTCGAATACCCTGCGACATTCGATAGGAGACATCGTCGTGGTGACCCTCTGTCCAGCTTTTTACAGAATCGGCCTCCACGGTCGGCACAACGCCAAACTCTGCTTTCAACAGTTTTGCCTGCCCTTTCGGATGGCAGACCGTAGTCGGCTCCTCACGTGACGAGCGGACAGGAATCCGCAAGAGATTGTGCTCCGACAAATTTCATTAACTTCCGACGGAATAAGGCAGATAGTCTTGCAAGATCGGTCCTTTGGATCGATCCCCGAGAAACACCGCGTTGGGTCATAGACTACTGCACGGATCCGAATGCATCTGGTAGAGGACACAATGGTCGGAGATCGCGGTCTGCAGATGCCGAAAGACTGGATGACGGCCTCGTGTAACGCAAGGCATCGTTCTGAGTTTTTGACAGTGCCAAGGATGTCAAAGGACACCAGAAGCGCAAAATCGCGAGATGTCAGACTGAGAGTCGAAATCGCCTTATCGCGATTGAAAGGCTCCGACAGGATCCCGGCACCGTGGCAGGAGATGTAGTCTCTGTAGTTGCCAGGGGAAGAGATGGTTGTCATAAGCAGTCTTTCTAAATTACTGAAATTCCTGCAAGGTTATTTCTAGTGCTTACCTTATTGTGATATTTATGGACATTGTTTCATTTTATTGGACCATTTCTCGATATAACCCAAAATTGATTTATTTAAATTTTTAAATTCGTAACGCACGATCTTTTATCACAACGCAGTACAAAACGCTTTTTTTTTTTTTTTTTTTTTTTTATTGAAACTAAAATTTACGATGATGGCAAAAGAATTTTCTTAATGGCATGAATGCCTTCAAGCCGTTCTGCATAAGTGTTGAATTTGACTCCAAGTTGTAATAATAATAAAGTTTACCAGAAAAGAAAGAATTCCATGGTGAACGAGATGCAGTTATGTTTTTCGGAATGAAAAGTTTCCGATCAACAAATCTTTGACGGCAAATTAAGATTCAAGCTGAAAATTTAAAAACAGCGTTCGGTTATGATGCAGTTTTTTACGTGGCAACAATATTCTGCTTTCTTTGTTCGTTTGGCAGAAAGAGTACGTTTTCTTTTATAAACAACGTAATTTCTTTTGATTTCCTTATTGTTTAATTTAAAAATAAAGTTTCATTAAAAGTTTTCCGAAAGTGAAGAACAATAAGAGAAAAAGAAAAAAATTCCTTCACTTTTTGTAGCTCAACCAATGTTAAACTTATGTGCTTTATGTGGGAAAAGTTCATCGTCCGTCACTTTTCCCGCGTTTTTGTGAATTCGAAAATATTTTCGTATTTTTAATTTCAGCATTCATTTCATTCCATTAACCACAACAATATTATTCTATTAAATAAATTTTGGGGTGAAAATTTCCGCTTTATAAAAAAAAAAACGTTATTTTAATTAGAAGAAAATTGAAACATAACGTAACGGTTTTCGAAACGAAAGTCGTAACGGCTCTGTTCTTTCTTATGTGACGTGCGATCGAACGTCATTTTCGTTTAAAAAAGAACAATAAAAATATAAAATTTTGCAACTCGAATGATGTTGACTTTCATATTTCCCTCGATTTTTGGTTAGTTATACCGCGTTCGACGCTCCCTCTATCGTTGAATAAACAGAACGAAAGCTTCTTCCGCCATCTTGATTGGTCCATGAACATTTTTCGTTTTTATGAAGGGTAACAGTAAATGATAATTTTAAATTAAAAAAAATTTGCATTTGATTGTGGTTCGGTAGTTTTGAAATTTAAGCATTATTGCACTCGACGAGATAAGTAAGTTCACGAGTATGACGGATAATAAATATGATAATGTAGAAAACGGTCAAAAAACCGAAGAAAGCGGACCACCTAGATTAGATCCGAAGACTGAAGCATATTTGCAAGAATTATTGAAAGAGAAACACATTTTAAGTACTTCGGCATATCCACATGCCAGTAGACTAATGCAAGAGGGTTAGTACATTAAATTCAAGTTTATTTTATACTTCATTGAATAAAAGTGTTGAAAATCAGATTGTATTACTTCAGAAACTGAATGTATTTGTTTTTGTTAATTAGAAGTGCAAAGGACACAGCAAACAGGAAGAATGACCAAGGATACACGTTATGCTGATGTGTATAGGGAAAGACCGATTAAAGTCACAGTGAAAGTATCTGTACCAATCAGGGAACATCCAAAGGTATAGTTTTGCTTACTTAGCGATGATGAAAGACATTCGCCATTCGTCATGTCTTATTCTTGCAATAAAGAAGTTAACTTATGCAAAAGTATTATATTTGCAGTTTAATTTTGTTGGTAAACTGTTGGGTCCAAAAGGCAATTCATTGAAAAGATTGCAGGAAGAAACTATGTGCAAAATGTCTATTCTAGGTAGAGGATCAATGAAAGACAAAGTAAAGGTATTCACACTTTTATAATTATTTTAATTTCATTTTCTCAAATTGACTTTTTATGCTATAATTAATAATTTTTGTTAATTGGAGAAGTAGAGTGTGAATAAAAATTTAATTTCATGAAAATAAATGCATGTAACACATCAAGTGAAAAAAATTAATTTTTTGATTTTAGCTTCTGTTACTTAATAAAATTATGATATTAATTATCTTTATAAAATATCGTCATATTATAAACTTTTTGAAATTTCTAAAAGTGTTTGGTTTTTGATTTTTAAGCAAATAATATGTTTCTTTTAAATATTTACAGGTTTTTAATTGCAATTAAATTCCTTTGAATTTTTCTTTTAAATAAACTTTTTCAGTTCTGTTTATGTACATTTATTTCTTGCATTGTTAATGCTATTTTTAATTTTTTAATATGTACTTTATATTTTTAGGAAGAAGAACTAAGAAAAAGTTTGGATCCAAAATTCTCACATTTGTCAGATGATCTCCACATTGAAATATCAGCCCTTGCACCTCCAGCAGAAGCTCATGCTAGAATAGCCTATGCCCTTGCAGAAATACGTAAATTTTTAATTCCTGATTCAAATGATGATATAAGTATGGAACAATTGAGGGAAATGGAAAATTATTTAGAACCAGGTGTGCCAGGAATTGATGGTGAGCCTCCTCAAAAAAGGCCTCTGCTTCGTTCACTGAGAGGAGGTTTCAGAGGTAAGTAAGCTTCTTGAAAATTTATTGAACAAAAAGAAAATTAAAAAAGTTTAATTCAGCAACTGATATTGATTTTAAATGAAATTTAAGGTCGCGGCGGCTCTGGCAGAGGTCAACCACAAAATTCATTTTCTTCAAGATCAAATAAACCAGATGAATCATATTATAGCAATTCCTATGTGAGGTGAATTTGAATCATACTTGATCTTTCCATTCTCTACCCCTGTTACAGTTGTACTCTATCTAATTATTGTTATTTTTGTTCTGTGGCATCAATCACAGGGGGGGAGCAGATGAATATATTTATCAGCCTAAAAGCCCTATTCCAATATCTGGTACTGGTAAGTAAAGAAAAATTGTAAGAAGTTGTTATGATATGCAATAGAAAAAATGAAAAAGGAGAAAAGTGATAAAAAAAAAATCTTAATTGATTGTATCCTATTCTTTTCTAGAAATTTCATACAATAATTTTTAACAATGAATATTTTTGAAAAAATGTTTCTCATTTTAACATTGTTGACATTTAAATATTTATGAATTAATATTGATTTTTGTTGCTTTATTAAGGAATAAAGCCAATTCTAAACATTACCTTTAGTTTAATTTTATCAGGAAAAAAATCAGTAAAAAAGGATTCGTAACACTCTGTGATTCTGGATTCATATAAATTTAAATTTTTAAAAACAATATCAAAAGAAATTTTTTTTGCTCACGCCTCAATTTTACAATCCCTATAATCATACCTTAACTTATATTTCCTCTTTCATTTGCCTATTTCATATTATTAGTAACTTGTGCCACATTGAATTTATCTTATTTGAGGTATTAATTAAATCTCATAGCCTGTAAGTTGGTTTTCTAAAGCTAACGAATTAAGTTTTCGTTTGAATTAAAATTGTAAAAGTAAGAAAATAGTACTTTATATTTCTTGGTCATTAAGATGAGGCAAAATTTTATCATTAACTACTAGTGCTTGGTATAAATGAATTGTGAAAGAATTTTGTCTGATATTGTTCTAAATAAACTTGTGTTTTTCAAACATCAAATTTTTGTACTAAAAACGCTTTCTAAAATTATGAGTGAAATCGGTGATTCCCCTAAAGCTCTTAGTTAAATATTATATTTTTAAGAAAGCAGATAAATATGTAAAAAAATTTTCAGTTAAAAAATAAAATATATATTTAATATTGAAATATGTACTATGAAAAAAAGGTAGACAGGGTACTAACTAAATTCATAAATGACTGAATTTGTATTAGGACCTAAATAAGAAATGTAGCCCTTATGAAATTGATTAATGATTGATTGTATAACCTTTTTAAAATGTTCCTAGTTTATTAAGAACTTAATGTGTATTACTGTCTAGCTTATATGCTTCCGTGTATGGGCCGAAAAGCTTTCCGTATTGACTGTAAGACAACTTATTTTTTTTTGTTTGTTCTTCTAGTAATCATTATATTTTGTTTAAAGATGTTTTAATATTTCTTCAATATTGATAACGCTGTTTGTCCAGCTTTCAAAATGTATTTTTGTAAGCGAACTTTGATACAAATTTTGTCATAATTTTTTTCATACGTACATGTGCTACAAAAATAACATTCTTTTATTAGGCATTTGCGAGGAATACATAATTGCCATTTACATTTCATACAATGCAATTGTTATTTTTATACTCATAATACACAAATCTCCGTTTTCTATCGCTTTCGGCACTAGTTTGATGTACTTTCCCTCCTAGATTGTTCAGCCAAAAAGTCTCTGGAAATACTAATTAAAGCTTCAATAAAATTATAAATGTAAAATTTTTTTTTATATATTCCGAAATATATCCATTTCAATTACTTAAACACAAAACAAACAATAAATACACATTTTTATTATTTAAGCGACGATCTTTTGAGATTACATATTAGAAATACAGTTTCTTATTTGTTAAAACGTCTTTATATCAATGCAGAAACTTTTCAGCCCGTAACATGATGGTTTTTGAACATATATGTGTTTTATATGTGGATACTATTTTTATATATTCGTTTTACTAACTGTATAACATTATGATGCGAAAAATTGGGATTAATCGAACTTATAAAAGAGAGTTATTTGAGAATGGATAAAAAAACCAAACCAAAATTTACAAATTACAAAACCAGTTAAAAAAAGATGTCAAATGCTGCTATAACTAAATTAAATTCGGATGTGGGAAATAAGAGGATGAATTGCAAAATGAGAATGGTTCATAGAAATAAATTTTTTTTATTAATAATAAAATATTAATAAAAATATGAGTAATATTAATGACTTATTATAGCAAAAGATATATTGATAAAAATTGTTATACTATTGTAACTATGCTGATGTAACTGGAATTTAAATTCGAAACCGTTTTTCAGAATCCGTCCGCGGGCGTTGGAAAACATCATCCGCGTCTGGTTCAACACGTTTTATGTCAAGATCAACGCCGTATAATAGAGCTAACAAGTAGCTCTCAATTAAAAAAAAAAAAAAACCTTTAATAAGATAATATGATTCATAAAATAAAATAAAATTTTGTCTTTAACTGTAAATCAGTTCCTCCTTAACATTAATGGTTTCTTAAATGAATTATATAGTTCATTTATTAAAAAGAATTTTAAATTCTTAAAAAGTTCTTTATTTATCGACAAAATTAATCATCATTTTCTCGTTAATTATTTTAAGTAAAAAAGATTTTATAAATACCTTATAATTTAAAATACTTAAACATATATATATATTTATAAGAAAGAGTTTTGAAAATTTCAAAACCTGATTCAGATAATTGTTTTGAGCTAGAAACACGGTGTCTTACAAGTTAATCCCATGTTCGGATTATAATTTGTTTTTAAAAAACGAACTATTTTTACTGTGAAAAAGAGAAAATAAATAAATAAGCAAAATCAACCGAATTGTGTTTCGACTCATAATTTGTATTTTATAATTAATAATGATGTAAAATTAAACATTGTATAAAAACATAAAAGATTAATTTGAGTTCTGTTGATTTAAAAATGATGCACGAATAGTTAAAAGGAAATGTTGATTATTTGTTTGTTTTCTTTTGTTTTTTCAAAGCCTTCTTTCATAAAATTCGAATATTTCGATCCTAACTTATTCAGTAATGGAGAAACCGATGGTCCAGCTTTAAAACGTACAAATTTCATTCATTTTATTTATGTTAGTTTTTGTTTTAAAGCAAATTCATTAAGTAACATAGAAATTAATACAACAACAAAAAAAGAAAAAAATTAATTGGTATGATTTTCACGTAATGATGTATCAATTTAAAAAAGGACAATTTTCTAAGTGAAAACTTAAAGGAATGATTAGTTAAATTAAAATAAGGCTAGCGAAACTTCTAACGATAACCTTTCTAGTAATATCAAAGTATCTGAAATTTTTGACTTTAAAACGCTATATTCTCCTTAAAAGTTCTCATTCAATTTTTTTTTTTTTTAATAAATTATTTTTTAAATGTAAATAAGAGAATTTAATTGTTCACGTTTTATACAAATTTCTAAAATAATTTTTATTCCGGGCAAGAGAGGGACATTAACAAATAGTATAAATACAAAAATATTTTTATCTAACAAAATAATATCTGATTGTTTGTTAAATTCATACGATGTTTAGATCTTATTGAGTCGGCTTAATTTCAAATTTTTAACGCTTTCCGATGTTGTTTTCGTATGGTGAAGAGTTAAAAGGAAAATCATTTAGCGGCTGGGTCAAGGGATAATATAAAAATTATAAAGAGAAGATAGAAAAGCTATTCTAATCTCAACATTATTCAATACAATTAAGTAAAATTAATAATATTAAAGTCATACTGAAATTACTACGTTAATTAAAGGATCTTTTTGAGACTGTATCTTCCGCTTTATGCGAATAAAAAAGTTAAAATAAAAATAAAAAAAATATGTATATCAATTAGCCGGATTTGAATGTAAAGAGTTTAAATGGTTTTCATTCTGAATCAGTATTAATTATTAAAAAAAGCTGTTAGTAAGATATTCAGAAATTCTTTTTATTGTACATATGTGTAAATGTACACATATGATTATATATGTATATATATATATATACATATACTTATATGTATACACAAATCAATCGTCTAGTATGATTGACCTTTTTTCATTTAGTTGGTCGTTTAAAAAAAATTTTAAATTTATTTATTAGCGATTATATTTTATCTGTACAGCATGGTCTTTTTTATTCTTTTTGAAAATAAATGTTTTAAGTGTGCGAGACTCGTGTGAAATGTTGAGTGATCCGATTAATACGTAACTCAGGGAGGCGTTCCAAAATTTTGCGCATGGAACGTTCGGAAAAATGAGGGGATGTTGCCCTTAGGTCGCACCTCGATGCGGTTCCCAACCTCAGGTCCGTTAAAAGACTACCTGGGTTGAGGTTCGCTAAAAATTAAAGTTGAAATGAAATTTAATGCGATTCATGCGGTTGAGCTGTTTATCGAGCCGGAATTCGGAGTTTCCGGTCGATGCGTTTCGGCAGTTTCTGCTTTATCGCGTGGTCACTGCTGACGGAGCCTGCTTGAATTTTAACCTCTTCGGGGACGAAGAATTAATTTTTTAAGGGATTCTCCTTTTCTTTTTAAATCGCTTTAATAATTTTTTTTTTTTTCGATCGGTGGCGAGTTTGTCGGCGAAAAGAGGGAAATGCGTGGAGAAAATAAAAAAAAATGTTTCAGGTACGGGGGAAAGGAGCGCGAAGAAGGCAGGCGAAGCCCAGAAAAGGTTTTCGTGGGATTTAAACCTTTGATTTGTTTTTCTGTTGCCCCCCCCCCCCTCCCGTTAGTTTTATCTGTGTTTCCATTGCTTTCGTTTTCTTCCGGCGAACGTTGCTGTTGGTATGAATAACGAGTGACAAAGTTCTAACGTTTGAGGGTGGTTAAGGGTCTTTGTCTGTCGGTCTTCCCCTGGAGCTCGGCCGCTGCGTCGCGGCCGGAGACGGTCGCCTGGAAGCGATGAGATTGGGCGGGGTTTCCGCAAAATTCTGCCCATTCTCTCCGGAGTTGAAAAGAATGCGTAAGCAGTGGATTGTATTTATTTCAAATAAAAAAAAGTAATAATAATCTATTTGCGCGTCGAATGAAACGGATTTGTTTTTTTCTTTTACTTTTAGCACAAGTGGTCGGACTTGGAGATCTCCATCTCGCCGTGTTCCTCTTCAACCGGTCTCGGGTTTGCGCTTCTTCGTGTGACATCTTCCGCCTCTCTCGGCTTACCGCTATCCGATGAATAAATATCTTTTCCTGTTCCAGATAATGTCGGATCTTTTTTTTTTTTTTTTTTTCGGAAAAACCCATTCCAAGTCGTTAAAAAGGCATTTTTCTCTCTTCCGTTCGTAATGTTTCCTCGTTTTCTTATTAAGTTGTGAAAAATCTTTTAACCATTCGTCATTTTGCGGATCGATTTTTTTTTTTTGTGTCATTAAACGACTACCAAAACTAATGCTTGAGAACTGCTCTGATATCATGAATCGCGGAAGATGTGATGATACCGTGCGAGTCGTGACTGTAGCTGAAATTAGAGAAAAACATTAAAAAAAAAAAAAAAAAAAAAGAAAATAATATGCTAACAATAAAATTCGACGGCTTTTAATCTGCTGCCGTACCTTGGCGACGACGGCGATGGATTTTCCGAGGTTTGCTTCAAAATTTCCTTTTTCTGTATAACTTTTGGCAAAGCCGAAACTCGATTCAGCTTGTAGTGCTGCAAAAATAAAATTAATTGCATTTATCGCAAATTATCTTTTCCAGACGGTGTTGCGGGGGGGGTTTCCGAAGAGTATCCTTGGAAGCTGTTTCAAGACAGGCATCCGACTGCAGTTCAATAGATTAAACGCCACCATTTGCAGAGCGGAAAGTCTACCTCTCCGACAGCGTTCCCTTGGCACCGGAGCGAATTCGAATTCGGTTTTCCCTAAACGTGAAGTTACTCATCGATTTCGATGTATTTCGTGGTGAGCATCGTTCTTTACCTGCCGCAGCTTTTCGTGCTCTGTGATCGTGCTTTTGGGCTGATGCAGACCGTAATTGCTGACGTGGCAAGCTCCCGTCGAGCCGAAGTTGTGAAAGGTTTTCACTAAATTGGTGCTGTCTCCGCTTTCTGCGCTGCGGTTCGCCTTTTCCAACCTGCGTTTATCGAAGAGGTAATTGGTTAGCTGAGCAGCGGTGGCACCGCGAATCGCACACTGGGAGTGCGCTTCGGTTGCCTTTCCGCGGTTGCGGATTGGAAGCAACTTCGAAAAAAAAAAAAAAAATTCAAAATTTCCTTTGATTTACCTTTGCCTTAAGTAAGTGGTCGTCTTGCTCTGAACCCCGGCGTACTGCCGCTGCCTGGACCAGTCCAGTTTGTTGCTTTGAGATTGAGGTACCTGATTCCTGTGCGGCGGGCTGATGGAGCATTTCTTGTAAGAATTATCTGAAAATTTGTTATAATGCGAGACTGATGGAGAACGAGATTGCTTTTAGGTGCCGGGCCACCGCATCAACCTACCGGTTTTCTGACTGGGTTCGGATTTAGTTGCTATAACCCGGTTGACTCCGGTTTTTTCTCTGAGTTCCTCCACTGAAAAATTCTTATGTTTGCTGCTCGCGGACTTGTGCCAGTTTTCTTTGAGTCCCTCTTTGTTGCTGCTCTCCCTCATCTCCGTGTACTTCGACAGTTTCTTCTGTATCAAATCCGAAAAGGCTGATCTGTTGACGTCCTCTCCCGGGGAAGGCTTATTTCGCTTTATTTCTTTCTGGGAGGAGGAAGACGTTGAGGATGGTTTGAGCATCCGAGGGGTGAAATGCTTGGAATGGTGCTTCCCGTTTGCTATCAGCTCGTACAGCTTGTTGCGGTATTCGGCCACCGATAACTGGATGTCGTCGTTCAAAGGCGGAACTATGCTGTGGTCCAGGCAGATTTCGCTTCCGTTGCAGAACCTGGAGTGGAAAAGTCGGATGCATCGCTGCTGCTACCCGTTCGAGGGAGGCGGAGCAAGATGACTTACTTTGAGACGTAGGGGTGCATCAAAGCCTGGGAGGCCGTCAACCGTTTGGTCGGATCGAAGACCAACAGTTTGGTCACCAGATCGATGGCATCTTCCGAGGACGTTTTTATCATTTCCCGGAGGGTCGTTTGTGGTCCCGCGGCGTTTTCCAGGAGTCCTTTGCCGTAGCCGCAGCACATGTTGTTGATTTCTGGAATGCAAGTTTTATTGTTTGCAACGTTATGTCCCCACGCGTTTTGTTAACGCTTCCTCATGAACCTTTTTCTTCTCTCCGGCAGTTTGTTATTGTTACCTTCGGGACTTGGTTCCGGTAAAGCTGCCATGATTCTTTCGATTTGATTCACCGTTGACGACCCCGGAAACAGGGGTTTGCCGAGAAGCATTTCTCCCAAAATGCATCCGAGGGACCACATGTCGACTCCCTTTGTGTACCTGCGAAGGTTTCGTCTTTGGTAAGTGAAATGTTTTGTACTTTCGCGATTTTTCTGAATTTATTAAGCACCTTTTGGACGCGACCAAGATCTCCGGTGCGCGGTACCACCTCGTGGCAACGTAATCCGTCAACATGGGCGGTCCTTCGGTGTCCTCCTCGCCGTAGCAGTTAGCCAGGGACCTGGCTAATCCGAAATCGGCAACTTTTATTCTACATTCGGCATTGATTAATATGTTTGACGGCTGAAATGTTTAATTTTTAATCTCATCCTGATGTTTATTATCGTTAATCGCGCGAAAAACGAGAAATTCCACAATTATTTTTTTTTTAACATTTTCTTACTTCTTCTATATGATTTGCTTTCGTTTTTTTTCAGGTTTGGGTTTCATTTTTTAGGTATTTAATCAATTATTAATTTTAGTTTATTTTCTTTTACAGGCCCAAAAAAAGTACTATTGCCGGAGACAATAAGCGGAATCCACTGATGAAACCAGTACATTTTAAATTCATTTTACTTTGACATTTATATTTATTTTGGTGTTTAAGATTTTTAAACTCGCACTGTTCATTAGCTAACTTGAAAGGAAAACCCTTGAAATTACATATAAAAGGCAATCAAAATCAAACATTTTTAACAAGCTGAGCAGTCCATCAGTGTTCATAACTTATTTCATATTAGATTTGTTTTATTTTATTTTTCAGTATATTAATCATTATTCAAAGAAGTTACCTTTTGATCCCTATGAATGACATTTCCCGAATGAAGATATCTAGTCGCCCTCAGCAACTGATACATTATGTATCGCCTGTGAATGTCTTTCAGAATATTTCCTTTTTTAATAACGTGATGAAGATCAGTATCTGAAAAGATTTTAAATTACAGTATCAAATGAATGTTGCTTTTTATTGGTTTTCATTTATATTGAAAAAATAAAATGTATTATGCGAAGGGATCAGAATTGTGGCATATGAAAGAAACCGTTATTAATGTTGTTCAAAATGTAAAGTTATTTCAGTTGAATTTCTCACAAGCATTTTTATAATTATTTTATACAACTGCCATATATTATTTTATAAATAAAGTTCAAAAAAAGCATGCTAATATCAATAGGATTTTTTTTTTTTATTCGATAAGAAAATCAATTATTTTAAGTTTGAATATTAATTAACAATTTATTTTATTAAATATCCAAGCTTTTGGGCACAAAATAAAAATTAAATCACTCATTGTCAGTTTGTAAATGCAAAATAACTGGCGTAATTTTTCCTTTTCAATTTTTTGAAAATATTTAATTAAAAAAAAAGCGAGAACTTTATACTCTGATTATATTTTATTTCAAAATAATTTATTCATAAATTTAACTTCACATTTGTCAGTCAATTGTCCGCATGAACATTAAAACCAAACTACGAGCATTGTGCCCGGTTGGAGGTTAAATTTTTATTTCATACTTATTGTAAATGATCATCCGGGTTTTAATCGATGTTGCTTTCCCGTGAAACATTTCACCTACCCATATAATCGAAGACTAAATAAATATCTTTGTTATTGGAAGCTTTTTGTAATCCCCGCAGTCGTATTATATTCGGATGATCCCTGAATGCCTGAAGGAACATTATCTCTCTAAATGTCCTTTGGGCATCCGTTTGGTTCCTGAATGCGTCAAAAATTTTCTTAACCGCAACCGTTTCCTTAGTCTTCTTATCCAGGGCTTTCCATACGATTCCGTATGCCTGGAATATTGATGAAACCGAATGTTTAAGTAATGTTTAAGCCAACGGGCAAACCGATAGTTTGCTTTTTATTTTTTCTTTTATTTTAAAAATTTTATCATTTTAGCAGGGGAGCGTTTAATCATTTAAATTTCATTTATTTTTTGTAGTAGCTCAGAATAGCTTTGTGGGAAGTTACGAATGTCGCGCAGTTAACTTATCAATCAATCCGTTATTTTTAACATTCGTTTAGATATTTAAAAAAAAAAAAAAAATTATCTACAGGCTTTCTGAATAAGTCCTGTCCGAGCGTCCACAATCAAAAAAAAATTCATTAGATGTAGAAAGAAATATGAAAATTTTCTACACTTTTACTTCTGGTTAATGTTGGATCTACTGCCAAATGACATAATTTATAGTAAATCATATAAATTTCATACGTTGCATTTGGCATTAATGAATAATCGCTTTGCACCAGATTGATGCATTAAATTAAAAAATTATGCTTGAGCCCCGAAACGCGTTTTGTTTATAATTACATTAATCTCCGCATGTACAACTTGTCGTGTATACAAATAATTGATATGTAATTTTCTTTTATCAAAAAATTTCAAATTTTTAAAATTTTGATTTAAGAATGAAAATAAAAACAAAAATTGTAAGCAGTAGAGGTGCACAGGGAGCGTTAATATAAATATACGTTTAATAAATTCAAAATAATAATAACATAATTTAATAGATTTTTACGCATTTATTTTTGTATAAATATTAAATTTCTGTCATAAAATCATATATTTGGTTATTTATCATACGTTATGCAATGTTTACTAAAAGTTGCCTTTATTTGACTATTATTCGAAAATATTAAAATTGACTTTATAGTTGCAATTATTTTTTTTCCACGAATACAGCGCACGAAAATCAAAAGATTGTACACCCCCGGTTCGGGAAAGGCAAAGGACTCTTAGGATGTTAATATAAATGTCAAAATTATAATATTTATATATAATATCTGAAATGAAGTTATAAGAGCGCGTGAACTACGTTATAAAACTTTTTTTGAGAAAAGGCCGGGATTTAACTTACATTTTCCATTTATGACAAAAAAGATGAACTGATCATGGAAAAAAAAAAAAATAAATAAATAGTATAGATTTACGTACAGGACGTTTAATGTAACGTTCACATAAATTTTTAATAGCACAATGGCGCTTCCGATGTGGGTTAATGAAAATATTTTTTCCAGGGTGCTCGACGGGGCGAAATTCCAAATTTTGTCATCTTCGGCGGACCTTGCTCGCCTCCCCGGCTGCTTACGTCGCTGGGTAAGGCATCGGAAAAAGGTACGCTGCACCTTTCGAGCGGGGTGCATGGAGGAAGGTCGGCGAAGGTTTGCGCCTTCCCCGCGTTCCTTCGGGATGACAACGACAGGGAATTGCTGCGTAAACCAAAGTTTGGACTTACCCCCTTGCCGAGGCGCTTTTTCATCTCGTATCTTTTCGATATGTGCTCGTCAATATCACTGGTCCTGTCCTTTTTCTCGGTTTTCTCCTTTTTCCCGCTCATGGTCCTTCCTTCGAGCCCGTCCTTTTCACGTAGAACGAATGCGTTTGGGCGGGGGAAACAATCCACACGCGCTAAACTCAATTTCGAAATATACTTTCATTTGTGTATAAATATAAGACGTATAAATGACATAAATAATTATCTGACGTTTGATTAATACCGACGAGTGCGTTTTTCACTCCGTTTTACTAATAAAAAATAAATAAATAAACAAAGATTTAAATTATTATTTTAATTGTTTATATTTTTAGTACTGTTTTTATTATTAAAAAATGTTTTTATTTGTTTTTTTTTATTTTTAATTTTTATACGGAGAGCATATAAAGCATAGCAACGGGGGAAACTTCCCGAGATTTTTTTTTCCCGTCGCGTGCAACCTTCCGTTACCATAGCACTGGATAAATATCCCGTGATATTTCGCGACGTCTCTTATCAAATTGAACATAAACATCGTGGTCGAACATGCGGTCCGGATATGCACATTAAAAAAAAAAAAAAAAAAGGAGGGACTACGAAAGCAGGGAAAAAACTGATCAAACCGTTGGAGAGATTCTTGAAATTAATTTTTAATCCGTTAACCGGATTCGGCTTTGGTCGCTCCAGTTGCGAGTGCGTCGCCATTTTCCCCTTTCGGTCAGTTCCAAAATGCTCTCGTGAAACAGGAAACTCGACGTCGCTCGATGCGGAAGCTCTTCCCGGAGCCCGGGGAAGGGGGGGGGGCGGGGGGCGAGAAGCGCGGACGATTGTGTGATTGATTTGCGCGTGCGCAATTGAAAATCTCGACTTGAGACACTGAATTGGCCATCTGCGAAATGTCGCACTCGCAAACCCTTCAGCTGCGGATTGTTGTTCCTCCTCCGTTTGTGCACGCTTCGGGTTGAAATATTCGGCTTCATGTTGATCGATCGATTGCTACCACCCCTTTTGGATCGTAAATGTTGGCCTGTAATTTTTTTTTTTTCGCTCAACAAAAAAACCGGAATAAAAATTATCGCGGGTACTTGCTCGTTTCGCGTCGAAGCATTTTTTTTTTTTTCTTTGATTGCAAAAAATTCATTTCAAATTGTCTTACAATATAAGTAACTGATTCGAAAAACAACCTGGTTCTCCCATGAATCCGTGATAAATGAAACTGGATATTGCAAAAAACAATTATTCACTTTTGCCTCAAATAATATTAATTTTTCATTAATATATGAAATATTAATTAACTACCAAAACAATTAAGCACTTCATTTTAAATCCAGTTTATTATGCATTTATTTATTGCTGCAACTTCTGCATGATTTTATAAACAATTTTTCGCTAATGACATTCTGTTCATCAAATTAAAAAAGTTCTCAATGTTGAAAATTTCACAAGATTATGATATCATCTGTCCAATGTTACAATATCAACGTTCTACTTCATTTTAATCATTATTAATATTGTAATCGAGTCTTTGAAATTCTACGTCTAATTTCCATTCACTAGCATTCCTTAAATTGAAAAAGTCACATGTGAAGTCTGTTAGTTAATGAAGGGCACTGTATGTGATTTGAAAAAACAAACTATGGAAAATCTAATTTTCCATTTACATTTCCAAACATTTTCCCCAAAATATTTATATTTATATAAAAATCTTTATTTTCCTATTAACAATGATTTCAGTGAAAATCAATACAATTCAGAATAATAATATAATTAAAATACTTATAGATCAACTTTAGGGGTTAATTTAAGTGGGATTGCTTTTAGTTCACTCTTGAGACAGAGAAATTCTCCTGAAACACACATAATTGCAAGACAGGCTAAATTAAGAAGCCACCATGAAATAGAATAAGGAAATGATGAATTATAATTCCAACATGCAATTAGGTGAATTAAATGAGCAGTTGATGAAAAATCAAGGCATTGTTTTGTTCTTTCAACAATAAACCAAAGTCCCAAAGATCTGAAAAATTAAAAATAAAACATCAACTGATGATTTAAGAACGGAAAGATATATATATATGACAAAAATTGTGCTTACCCTAGTAGAGCATTTAGAATAAATCCAGTTATGACTAACTTGCCACCATAATCTCTGACATGTATTTCCTGTTAAAAGAACAAGTAACCAGATACTTAACTGTTATAATTTTTGAACAAAATAATTTCTTTCATAAAAAGAAAAATATTTAACCCATTTTTAATTAATGAAGTCTTGTATTGATTTATGAATGCGTTATTAAAGAAAGAATAATTTCGATTATGCTACGCCAAACTTACTTGATATTTGAATAAATGGTCTAAAGATTTCGATGATCCTACTAGCAAATCCATAACAGATAAAATTGCTCCGAGGCTAAAATAAAATACAGCCTGAAGAGCTACTATCTGCGAAGTAATCAGAATAGGATCCCATGTATTGCTCCTAAACTGACCGGAAAACTTCTTCATTTTTACAATTTTATTAACTAAGACTAATCATCTACATATCACCTCATTGTTTTTGTAGCGGCCATTATTTAATGAAGTGGGAATAGATGTCAGACTGATGCTTCCTTTCTACGTCTCAAAATAATCTGTAAATAAAGTATGTGATTTTTTATTAAAATAAAAATTGTATAACTAGATGTCTGGAAAGAATCACTTTAATATTCATATCTAACGAACGATTTTAAAATTCTACGATTTTCGAAGAATGAATGTTGAAACATAATCGGAAGGCTTTGTTAATGGAAAACGGAGGCTTCGTCTCATTTAAATATCGCAAATTCCACGACAGATGTATCAATTTATGAAAGATGGCAGACGATTTCACGGTCGTTAGATTTTCAACAACGCAAAATTCCGCGCAAATCGAAGGTATTAACGATTTTAAAAAAGAAGACTTTGTAAAAAGTTTTAAAGAAATGGAACTAGGTCGATTTTATATTGTAACGTTATTATTATCAATAGTGACATTTATTTTAGACTTGTATTTTCATTGTTGGATCGC
Organism: Ricinus marginatus; assembly: GCA_028565995.1. Lineage (NCBI taxonomy): Eukaryota > Metazoa > Arthropoda > Insecta > Psocodea > Ricinidae > Ricinus > Ricinus marginatus. Next base: position 44,191 of record JAOWBB010008991.1, on the reverse strand, counting down.
CTATGTGTATTATAGAGAAAAAGAAGGTGATTACTTCATATTAACCTTAGTATTTTTAGTGGTACCTGCTTTAGTTACAACTGCTTTTAGTATGAGATGGTAAGTAAACTTGAGTAAACTTAACTAGTTGAATAAATATTTTAAATTACATTTACAATTTGAGCAAATTGTATGTAAAACACACGTATATTTTCAAGAAAAAATACCGCCTGGTGTTATTAAATTTTACTGAGATAAAGAATTTAAATTTTCAGTAGATATTACTTATTTTTAAAATACTAAAAGACGAGACTCGGAGGGAAAAAATCATAAATTTTTAGTTTTTTTTTAATGAATATATAAATAACCATTTAAGGAAATATTTGCATTATTGTCTAGAGTGAAAGCTAACTGATCTAGATTTTACACAATTATTTTTAACTCCGCTAGATTTTACACATGCTTTCAATAATGTCAAGGCATACAAGTTTTTTGTTACCTGTCATGAATTATATTATTTAGAAATTAAAGCAATTTGTTTATCTAATATTCCTTTTTTTGACCAAAATATTTTCTGAAATCATGTGATTTTTTTTAAATAAATTTAAAATATTTATTTCTTGACTTGCTTGAACATTGCTTCTAATAAATGTTTAAATTATACATTTAAGATGACAATAATGAAAACAAGATCTTTATGATATATGTTTGAATGCAAAATAATAACATAAATTATGATTATTATATGTGTATACAAATATATATATTTCATGGTAATTTTATTAAATTGTATTTAAATTATTTTTGTAAGTGATTATTCATTTTTTTTTATATTTAAAAACATTTGAAATTGAAAATTTTGATTTTTCATATTAATGAAAAAAGAAATTGATTCTTATATGTTAAAAAAATTTTGATACCAAAGCATACAGTTATGAATCTTATTTGCCAATTTTATAAAGTTACAATTTTTAATAGTCACTGATAAAAATTGTAAAAAAATTTTTGACGAATTTAAATTTAATGCCCTGCAATTAAAATGACTTTTCATTTTAAATTAAAAAAATTCTATTTATAAAAGTTTTGAATAGTTTAAATATAAAAATGAAAATAAAATAATCACTAAGATACGTTATTTATATGTATAAAGTATTATGTATTATATACTCTATCCTTATAAAAGAAATTTTGAAGCTCTTCTTTACATTTTCAAATTTTCTACTACTAGTAATTTAAGTTTTCATGTTGCTTTCAAAATTACCTGTAATTTTTCTTGTACATTTTTTATATTGTCTCAATCCCGAATTGATTCTTCCAAGCGATTTTTCCTACAAAAGATAAATAATTTTTATCACGTATCAGAAGCACTTTTCATAATATTATGTAAACAGCTTTCGTCTTTCAATTTTTCTGTTCGTTTACAATTGTTGCCCTTTATTTTTCAATTTTGTCTGCCAATGGTTTATTAGGGTTATTACATACTAATTTTTTACTATTAGTTTTTTTGATTCGAATAAAGCCAATTTCTATCTATTCAGTATTCATCTTGATTATTTGATTTGAATAATTTAAAAATTTTTATAATACGCTTTTCAAATGGAATTTTCAAATAAGTTGAAAAATCCATGCAGTATAAATTTTTCGAAGATGTACATTACGTCATGGGGGATATTTATTTGTCTAGTTTACAATAAGAATTTGAATCTGATTTTGAAAGATTAAACAATTTTCTCATATTTTTTCAGTTTTTTTAATTGCTACATTTTTTAAATAATCTTACAAAAAAAAAATACATTTTTCAGCTAGCACAGGAATTTTGATGTCGCATACTAAGTGTTATTTTAATATACATGTCTCACCTATGGTATTTTAATGTCCTTGTCATTGCGGAAATGGAAAATATTGGAAGTTAGGGCATATGGATTAAAAATATTAATCATATTCTTTTATGCCATTTCCGAGGGTAGTAGTTCGAGATTCCGAGGTGGATTATATCATAACTTCATTTTCTATAAATAAGTAGCGCTTTCGTTTTCGGGATTTTGCGAAATTTACGAAATTATTAAGTATATCATTACAAAAAGATTTCGTTCGTTTGATAAACAAGTATAGTGTAATGCCTGATCTAATGAAATGATCTGAGACATTGCAAGCAATTGAGATTTATACATTCTTGAGTTAATTATTTTAAAATATATATACTCACGTGAATATTCAAAATTTCATTTCCCCAAAATTCTTAAGAAAATAAATATCACTTCTGAATCATAGTAATAAAGGCAAAAATTTTATTTATCTATGTATAAAAGAGGGTTCTGAATATAAAAGTTATTAATTTTTTTTATTTCAGTGTGCTGTTAAGGGATATATTCCATTTGGTGCATTTTATATGATGTGATATTTTAAATGCAAATATTATCATTTCATAAGTACAGTGAATGCTGTTTTAACTATAGTGTAAATATAAATTGAAACATTCCGCGGGAGCTGCCGAATAGGCCATAGGAAAATCTTTTTGCTAGTTAAATATACCGAATTGAATCAGCAGCAAAATCACACCCAAAATAAAAAGATAAATAAAAATAAATTTAGGATTTTTTCGCTTTTTGATATCGCAATATCCAACTTCTCGTGTATGTTTATAATATACATTCTTTTCCGGGCTTGCTTTCTATCTCTTTAATACTCTTTTTATGCCTGATGTAAAATCTTGCAGTTTTCTCATCATTAGTGGTATTTTGCGCATATTTCACCAAGCTGTCGGCCTCGAATTGTTGAGGGAAAAATTTCCATCAGCTTTTGTGTCATTTTTATTATAAAAATGCCTTTAGAAATAGAATTTTGTCGTGCATGCAAAATATTTCGGCTTTCGCTTAATGCGAAAAGGAGTTTCGGTCTTCTTGTAAAGGCACCGATCCTTTTCTTCAGCTTAGTGTTCTGCGCATATATGTTATGTGTTTTTATTCATTACGAACGCAGTTTGCAATTTGATTACGTTTCCCAGATAAAATGCGCATTTTAAGGATCTATGCATGATGTTTCACGATTCACCATTCTGGAATTGGGTACGATTTTTATGAACTCTTAATACCGAAAATGGATTCGGCAGGAATATATATATATATATATATATGTAGTTATCACATTGTTCTGAAACTGGCGCCGATTATGGTTGAGCTCAAATCATTCGCCCAATATATCAATGCAGGACACTTTGTACCGAGCTGTCTCGGATTGATAAAAAACGGCATTCGGAACCGGAAGCTGGGATAAATGCATTTTTCTTGGATTAACAAAATTGAGAACCGAATTTCCATTTATATTAAATTTTTGTCCCGGCGCGGAAGGGAGGGCGGTGGAAAACTCCGAGGCGGAGCGGCTTGCTGCAGTAAGCGGTGGCTGCTGAATTCGAACGTCGCCTTTCGGCACACTTCAGCGCGAAGCTCTTTCGTGCCGGAGTCGGTCAACTCCTTCATCTTCCTCCCGGGAAACGTTCCCGTTTCCCGACGCCAAAATGGTCGCGCTCGGGAAACATCACATAATGCCTTCCATTGTGTTCGGCAAAGCTGATAAATCCCTTTTTATATTTGTGCACCCGCAGAAATATCGTATAAAAATGGAATTTTCCCAGGCCCGATAGGAATATCTTTCCGACTGTGAAAAGCACTTATAAAATATGAGAAAATGAAATTCGTAGTAGATAACTTTAAGAAGAATAAATTTTAATGTAAGAGAATTGTTTTCTTGATTTTTTTTTCTTATTAAAATGTTGTCCTTGTGCTTGTGTATTAAATTTCAAATATTTGAGAATCGCCTTCAAGAACAAAACATAAAAAATGTGTTTTCACCTTGCGTTACTATAAATGTAGATGATCGAGATGAATACGAAGTTAAATTTTATTTAATTTTTTATTTGGAACTCGGAAATTTAAAAGATAATATGCTATTATATAATACATGATACTTAATTCTCGTATTGGTCTGAGCCATCGACCGTAAATGGAATATAAATGTGAACTTTGTAAAACGAAAATATGCCAGTGTGTGGGTCCGAGCGGGAAACGGTCGTGGCCTCGTGGATTTCTTGCCGATTCCCCGACAATTCGCGTGATAATACGCTCGCGTCGTGTTAATTGAAGACTTTGCTTTCGTGCAAAACTCAACTCTTCGCATCGCGATGGCCCGTCCGTGATTGGAACCTTGCAAAACCGGAAATCGATAAGCCGAGGGTTTCGGGTGTCGCAAAGGCGGTCGCGGAGGCAGTTCCCCAGGTCGGTGACTTCCGATCCGCCCGTGTTTCCTTCCTGCCGGCGACGTCTCCCGGAACCACGAGGAACTTGTCGGCCGCAGGTAAGGCGTTTGCTCCGATTCAAGTGACGCCGCCTTGAAAAAAGTGCAAATGGCAACGCGATTGCACTCGGAGCCGTTTCCGGCTCGATGTGAGCTCGCTTCCGATCCGCGCGAAATCTGCATTTTTCATTTGAGAAAATCCCGATGCTTAATAATAAACTGCATGCTTTTTATTTCCTCCGAGTTGTCGCGTCTTCGAAGGGTAAATAAAAAAAAAAAAAAAAATATGCAAATGTGCTCTTTTCTTTTTATGACTCGCGTAGAATTTCCGCAGGGTGAAATCGTTATCGGTGAAAATGCCAACGAACGGACAAAATGACGGTTGAATTGACGTCGGGGAAGAAGTGAAGAAGAAAAAAAAGAAAGAGCCACGTTTTACGCGGGATAATATCGAGTCATTGCGACATTTTACTTTTACTAATTCGCAGCCGGATATTTTCGCTCTTGCGTAATTTATTGTCATTCACCTTGCACCGGGTACCAGCCTTAGTTCGGGTACCTCCGCTTCGCCCGCACCTTGAAACCCGATGCCACCTGCCACGTTGCTTCCCACGTGCCGGGCCCCTATCAACGCGTTCCCGTTAATTTTTCGATATCGTGCCCCGACATTAAGCGGCAGTGGATGAAAAGGTTGCCAAATTGACGCGAACATCCGCGTTTTGCGATTTCACCCACTTTAACTGCATTCGATCGGCGTGGTTGGGTTACGTTCGTCGCAAAAGGCTTTTACGTCGCGGTTTTGATAAGAATCGCGCAAGCGGAGCTCTCCCAAGGACTCCGACGCGTGCCGCTGGAAAGGGTTCGGCTGCGGGTTTCCTGTCCGCGACCGCCCGAGAAAACGGCGTGCGAAAGTCATTCGCTTCGATCGCAACATTCGCCTCATCGCTTTTCTTTTTTTCCAGGTATCTTCACGACGAAGACGAGCCGACCGTCAAGAGACCTCCTCTCTGGCGATGGGGGCTGAGGCTGGTGATGCTGGTGCTTCAGTTGGCTCCTCTTCTGAGGTGAGTTCGGTTGGCAGCTCCGCTCGCGGATCGGTCCGTTCCGCGGATGGGAACCGACGCGAGATCGATCGGTCCCGCCGTGCGTTTCGTTTATTAACATTCCCAGCCGACTTACGACCGTTACGGCCCCGTCGCGGTCGTCTTTCGAAACCCGCCGATGCCACGAAGTTTTTCCCGGGAGATTAAATCCATTATTTCTTTTAAGAGACGAGGCCGCATTCTTCGCTGCCATCTTGATAATCCGGACGGAATTAAATAATTGTGAGGGTTCATCGCACTCGGTTCAGCACACCCTCCTTCATTCATTGCAGGCGGACGACTTTTCTTGCATCTTAAATAAATGACTTGTAATCGACTTAGCCTCCGACCTCTTGCGCATCGTGTAAATTGAGGATTAGCCCATTCATTCGGAATTGGCTTAATTTCGTTCCACGTGTTCCTCTTTCCCTTCCCCTGCTTCCGTCGAGATCTGCGATCACGCGATTGACGTCCCGCTGTTTGGCTGCCGCTCAGGTATCGGCTTTTATTTTCAGGTATTGCGACACTCTCGCCTACGGCATCATGAGTCACATAAACAAGAGGAAGGGAAATCATCTGAACCACCAGAAATATCTTCGCCTCATGCTGGACGAGGAGACGAACGCTTCCCTGCTGCGGCTCCTCAGCTGCTTTCTTATGTCGGCACCGCAGGCGATCATCCAATTGGTGTTCCTGCTGTCGCAGCACATGAACCTCTCCATGAAAATGACCACAGAGTCGAGGAACTATTTATCCGGTTTGTACTGGAACATGTTAAAAATAGCAGATTTTGTTTCCGGCAGGCAATATTACGTATTGCGACGCCTAAATCTTGTAGACAATAAAGTTATATCTACTCGTTTATTATCTTCCGTCGTCCCCGAATTTTATTTCCTTTTATGATGCGCATCTCCTGTTGTGTGGCGTGCACAAGCGTCTAATTCTCCCATATATTTTTTCTTTTAATTGTCATTTTAAGGAGCAAAATTGCAATAACCGAGGTTACTTTTCATTCGTTCTCCTCCATAAGGTTTTCGTCGTGCATTTTACCGTGGTGTACCGAGCTTCGTATAATGGCAGCGTTCGCTATTTTTCAGGTTACCAGTCGTGGGCGATAATCTGTTCCATCATGTCAATATCCTGGGCCCTCACTTCGTATCACAGATCGGTGCGTTTAGCAAGGGAGGATAAGGAAAAATTGTCTACGACCTCTGCCATAATGATGTTCTGCTGGAACTTGTTCAGCACGTGTGAGTTCTCCGTTCCGTATCGCGCGTCAAAATTATTTCTCATTTAATTTTTTTTTTTTGTCTGAAAAAAAATCAATGTGTGAGCTCCCCGTTTGCAATGTTAAAAGCTAGTGAGGTTACCGCCGACTCGGGCGGAGGAGATGCAAAAAAACTCTGGAAAAAATTATTCGTGTAAGAAAACTTTTCTCCTCGCTTCAGTGTCCAGGGTCCTGGCGCTGAGCCTTTTAGCGACTCTTTATCCGACGTGGTTTATCACCATCGGCGCCGTTCATTGGGTGGTGATGTCCATTTGGTTGGCGCTTGTCCACCATCAGACGGCAATGTGCGGCAATCTCTGCGAGGAGATCATCTTCAACGTGGCCCTCGGCCTGGCCTACGTGGTGGCTTTCATTTCCCCCAAGGATGGACCGACGAGATATTCCTATCTGGCTTACTACCTGGTGTGCTTCATGGAGAACACGGCGGCGCTTGTTGTGTGGTAAATACAAACAACTAAATTCATAGAAAAATTTTAGAAGAAAATTTCCGGAAGAAGGCGTGAAAAATCGGAAAAGCGAAAAAATTCATTGATGAACCCCAACGGGTCCGACAGAAAGTTTTTCCGAAAAAGAACTTCGGAGCCGAAATAAAAACAAAATTTCGGCAAACTGTTCGAATGGGTAGATTCAGATCTGTTCGGAATACTGAAATTGACGGAGCAAACGCCCGCCTTAAATTTTTTTTAATATTTTATTCATCCTACATTTAGAAATCGTTCGCCTCTACTTTCCAGACATCTTCTGGCATCTTAGTCAATAGACGTGATATATGCAAACGCATATGAGTAAGATTATTTTTCAATTGGACTGTAGTCTTGTTTTCACATGTAACAGTGGGTCACCTGCCAAAATGAATAACGACTTGGATGGCTAATTTTCTTAAAACACGAAAACATTTTGTGTTTGGGTCGTCTTTGATCTTAAATTTCTTTATTTAGATAACCGAAAATTTTCTGAAAATGTCACCAAAAGATTGACATAGTTTTTAAGAGCATTAATTGCATCAACCGAGGCATACTTTTTTTTCCATGTATGGATGAAGCGAAATAGTTTTAAGAAATGGAATTAAAAACATTTTCCAGGTGCGTGGCTGGAACGTCATCCCAAAATCCAGAATTGCATTATGGCGTTGTGGGAGTTCAGATTTCGTCGTTTATTCTCTGCATTTCATTTATGGTATCATACTATAAATATTATCATCCAAGCGGAACGTCTTCCGTGATTAGACAGACCATAAGCATAACTGATCCGGAACTGAGAAAATCTTGATTGATGAGGAACTCGTAATTAGGAAGATTCTTTCGTTCGGGCAGAAGGCTAGAAAAAGGAAGAACTTCTACCTAAAATTAAAATACACATGTTTCTTTTTACTTCATCGATAATGTGAAAGCATTAAAGTTATGCAGGATGTTTGTCCAGTAAATCCGATTCGTGCATTTGACATGAAATTAATGAGCTGTTTTCTTCAAAAGACTTCATGTCTTATGTCATTATGATCTCTTTCCGAGTGTACTTTTAGATTTTACTAGGTATAAAGAACGAAATCGAATTATTTTTATGTATGGAAAAAGTTGCGAGAGAAATCTGTTGAAATCATTCATTGAATTTGGTGTAAACAAAAATAATTTTTATTAATTCCAATTTCAATTCAAACTGGAAGACGAATTATTATCATATTCAAAAAATTTTATTTGATAAGTTGCCGTAAAGTTTCCAAAAATTTAGAAAAAAAAAATTTTAATTGCGAATTTGCTTTTCAATCAGTCCAACATAAAATATGCATTTATATATTTATATCATAAGAATCGTATGATATCAATTTATCTCACATCTCAAGAATCGGTTAGATATTTAAAAAAATTTTTTTATTCAAAATAATCCGCTTTACACTACGGCACCCTGTTTAATGACAGAAAAAAATGTTAGGAGAAGTTTTGAAATTCTTTTCCTTGGATTGCCTTTTTTCTGTCTTTTTCTCATACTTCAGTATATCTTAAATCTAACCGATCCGTGAATGATTGGAAAATGATTTACAAATATCTGTATAGTCTTTTTTAGATGTATAGTGGTATAAATTCATTTATTTTCGGATATCTAACATTTGCTACAAAACGCATTGCCCGTTGTTATTTATTAGCAGATTTTCAATTTATCAAGACTGTAAATTTCATATAAATTATTGTTTTCTTAGTTTTGCTTATGATGGATTTACACCACTTTCATAATAAACAGTTTGTACGTCTCTACTGAGTGTTCGTACACATGGTTAAATAAGAATTGTATACGTAACCTTATGAATGACGACGTGTCTGCTTGTATAAAATGTTATTGTAAAGGAATTTTTATATCAATTAGAATGTACAAGTGTTTCGCGGGCAGACATTGTAAGGCAGTTCATTTTAAAATGTTTGGGGAAGAACGGGATTTTTTTTTTTTTCTCGAAATTTTTGCCATATTGCCAACTATAAATTCTTTTGTTCGAGTTTTATTGAAAATTTTTTTTTAATCTTAAAAAGTTTCATAACGTGCAAGGTTTTTTTTTTTTTTTTTCTGAAAAGAAGAAAACGAAAACAAGAACTTAGTTTTGCCCGGTTAAGAAGTTCCAAAAAAAATTTTCCCATTTTATTTGCATGTTTTCGAATGAAGAAAAAAAAACTTTTCTTTACATGCCTTTTTTAAAGCAAGCCTGAGCCTTCGAACTTTCTGTATAATGCTCCATTAATGGGCAAAGTTTCGCAGAAAGAGTGAAAGAAAACGTAAAAAGAGACGGAATGGAAAAAGAGCGGCATTCCGAATGCTTTACGACGAAACCCATCTACCTTATAAAGATTGTGAATTGCAATTTGTGCCTTTTTTCATGCTGCAAATGTCAGTTTCCACGAGGGAGAGAGAGAGACATTTCTGAATGGGAAATTCTCTTAATTGAGCGCTGAGGCGGGAATGGGTCAGACTTAACTTACTGAATTTTAAGCAGTTTTAATACCGCAGCCATTGAAACCTCATTATGAAACATCGGGATGTAATTCAGTGATTCCACAATAATTTTAAAGTTTAGAAATATTCTTTTTTGTTCCTATTAATTAAGTGCCAAAGCCTAATTCGCTAACGATTCTTAGCTTCTTATGTATTACGTAAAGGGTAAATTGAGGACCAAGTATTATATGGATAAATTAATTTCTTATGAATTTTCTTTTTTTTAGTATTACGCCACGCTAACCCTGTTTAATAATACTTACCAAATCTTTTAAATGTGTGAAGAGAAAGAAATTAAATTTGTTAACATTCCGCAGTTACCTTTAAATTATCAATTTGTTAATATTAGAATTTATTTATTTGTTAATATTAAATCATTGTTTCTTTTTTTGTGGATATCGGATGATGAGCAAATTTATATATTATTTTGTTATTTTTCAACGTATGCGTAAAGTGAAATTGTACCTTGTCGGGTTTTTGCTCGGTCGCCGGGACAATCGGTTTTGGCTCCCAGTTTCGGGCGATGCGGGATCGGATATTCGTTGTGATTTATCTCCTGAATTTAAAATTGGATCGGGGTCCCCGACATTGTTGTGCGATGCACGCGTTCGTCGATCAGTTCGTTGTGCGCAATGCGGGAGGGCGAGAGGAAGGGAAGTTTTACAAAAAAAATAAGATTTTCCGCAGCATCCGCTCCGTTTGGATCCAGGGTGAAGTGACGATCCGGCCGAAGGGAAAAATTTTAAATTTCGGCCGTATTCCCTTGGTGTGAATTGATTGTTTTGAGTGCGAGAAAATTTGCAATTTTTTTCTTTTTTTGCGCATTTCTCTCATTCCGATCTCGACCGAGGAACCATCTTTCTCGGTCGAAATACCCGTGGAGAGATCGGCAAATCGCTGTCGGATCGATCGGATTGCCGCAGCGCGTATCTCGCTGAAGACTTGCAATTGGTCCTTTGAGGATTGGCGAGGTAGCTCCGATTTCCGTTCGCCCTGCAATTTTTTTTAGCTTTTCCATAGTAGTTTTTACGTTATTGCGCGAGTGAAATATTTGCGTACGAAACCTTCCTCGCAGTTCGTTTGTATTGTTAATTTTTTTTTTTTTTTTTTAATCGCACAAAGTAATTTTTCCCTTTCGTTTCGACGCCCTCGTGGCCCAGCTAACTCGTGTCATTTGAAATATTCGCCTCTCTGAAGGGTACCTGGTATTTTTTCAAAAGATGAATTTAAAAAAGACGACCGATATCCGCAAAATTAGTTCTTTTAAATTTTATTGGAAAGGAATTGAAAATAATATGGATTTTACTTTTATGTAACAAGAATTGAAAAAAAAAAAAAAAACGAAGACTGTAAATGATAAGTGGCCGTCCTTTTCTTTTTGTATTAAAAAAATAAAAAAAAATAAAAATATACATAAATAATAATTTACTCCAATGAAACGTTGCAAATGTATTGATTGAAAGCGAATTTTTTTTTCTTTTTGCTCTCCGTCAAAGGCTTTTGCCCCGCTCCCGACATTTTCACGTTGCACAAGGAAAGGGGAAAGGCTGTCGACTATTATGTAAATTATTATGTATTTTATAAGAAAAATGAGATATATTATTTAATTGTGAAATGTATAATGAAATAAAGGAAAATTTAATTTTGTAAATTTGAAACGGGAAAATGCTTTTTGAAGATTTTTCCGGAGATGCTTCCGCGCCGCTCGAAGGGCGAAGGCACGGGGGCCGACCGACTGATGTCACAATTTACGTGCTTACTGATCATTAAAGTAAATTGTTTTCTTCATAATATTTCTTTCGCGGCCCCAACTTTTGCGCTGCCGTTCATTTTGGATGATGGCGGGCAGAAGCGGACCGAAATCGGGAGATTTCGTCGGTCATCCAGGATCGTTCTCTTTCAAATCTTCGACCCGACACTGTGCGTGTACGCGGGGAGAGCTGGCGCAGGTTTGAAGGGTAGAACCTTTTACTTACGCTAATATTTTCATCGACTGGCCTTTCTGTTTGAACCTTTTCCCGTTGTCCCTTTCCATCAGCTTTTTCACAATCTTACCGTAAAGTTTCTCATTTTTCGGTCTCAAGCTCCTCACGCACTCGGCAGATGAGGGCAAATTTTTTTTTTTTTTTATTGTTAAATTTCGATGCGCGACAAAAGTAAAGCGAAGATTGTAACCGGACCTGCATCTCGACCTGCGGGGGGGGCATTGCTCGAAAGATTTATCTCTGAAAAATATTTCGTTCGAGCAAAAGCCGCAGTTTACCCGCACGTAAATTTCATATGCCGACAGAAAGTTGTGCGTCAAAATTGGCAAAGCTCGTCGAGCTTTGTTTTGTGCCACTTCGCCTCGTTATGGAAGTCGGGGCGGATGAATGAAAAAGAAACGTTCCTTTATTTAAAAATTATTTATTTAAATTACGTCAGGTACAAATATCTAGAGCAGTGACAACTTTTGCCGGATCGGAAATCCTTAAAAGGTCCGGCAAAACCACACAGAATTTTAACGCAAGGCTAGGGGCGTCGGGGAACTCATGCTCGCGGGGAAAAGGAAGCTGTCAAGGCTTGGAATAAGGGAAGAAGAGCAAAAAAGATTTCGAGATCGTTCGCGGATGGAAGTCGTCCCGGAGTCGGCAGGAAACCCTCTGACATCCTTTCTCGAGCTTCTCTCCAGTTAATGAGAACCGCAGCCTTTTTTCAAGTGAGGCTATTAAGCGAAGTACTTCCGGAAAATAGGTCGCCGTCTTTCCGCGGCCTTTCCGGCTGCAGCGGTGCAGCCCCGTTCGGGGCTCGAGATCAGTGGTCCCCCGTACCGGACATTATGATTGCGCTCAGGGGTACGATTTCCGTCTTGTGATTGGCGCTCGTGTACCTGAAACCAGCGGGAGTGACCGTGTTGAAAATGAGACCGCGAGCCGCGGCGGTTCGTCTTGGCATCCACTCACCGGCAGATGTAAGCGCTGCTTTGTATGGTGACCGAGGAGTTGCCTCTGCCTCGCCTTCTGCCGGTCGCCCTTCTGACGATGCAGCACCAGAAGCCGAACGTCTGCTGGAATTCTTTTCGAAACTTCCCTGAAACGGACAAGAGATTTGAGTGCGTAATTCGAGCGTACGATCGCAGATTGAGCTCAAAGAGTCGACGCGCACCGCTCATGATGTTGTAGATGATGGGATTAACTGCGCTGTTGGCGTAGCACAGCCAGTGACTGATCATCGCTATCGTCGAGGTGAGCGTGTTCTGAGGAATCTCGATGGTGAATCTGAAAATGGTTACGCGCACGGGTTAGTCTTGGATCGAAGCCGTCTCTCGTTTCGCGTGCCGCGGGTCTTTTATCACCTGAGAATGTCCAGCAGATGCACCGGGAAGTAGCAGACGGCAAACATGACGACGACTGCCACAAGCATTTTTGCCGCCTTTCTCCGGCTCCTAAGCTGTCCTTCCGTTGTGAAGTTGGCGTTGGTGATGAAGGGTCTGCTGCCTGAATTCACGGCACCTGCAGCGACGGTCGAAATTGAGAAATCCCGAAGGAATTGCGAAGGAAGGAAGTTTCAAAAGATCCGCTATAAATGACAATTTCCGCTTCAGCCAATCGAAGCCAAGCGGAAGAAGCCATCTTGCCTCAAAAACATCAAAGGTTTTAAATTTCAAACGCATAAAATTTCATCGCTTCCATACTCACTTGGATAGTTTGAATTGCTTTTTGTTTCCTGATGACCTGGTATGTTGTCGCTCTTCCAGAGCACCCTCACTATCTGGAAATACGTGATGGTCATGAAAACGAGCGGGAGTGTGTACAGGAAGATGATTTTGAATATGAGGAAAGTCAGCTCCGAGCTCCGGTCCCAAGACTGCGTGCACTGCGTGAAGTAGATGGTCTCCACCCTCAAGTCTCGGTTGTGCCTCGTTTCCAGCACGATCAAATCCGGAATGTCTGCAACCGAAGGGAAAAAGTGAAGAGGGAAAAGCGAATTGCTTCGGGGTCCCGAAATGCGTTCGGTTTTTGTGCCTTCCTCACCCTTTTGGGTGCGACCGGGCGCGCAAAGCATCTTAATTCAAGAAGATGCGGCAAACCCCTTCCGTTGACCGAAACCGGGGATGCAAATAATCCCTTCGTAAATATTGCACGCGAGCCCCGCAGATCGATTTCCGGTTAAAAAGAACCGGAAGTGGTGAAATCGAAAGGAAACCGGAAACTTACCAAAGAGCAGGGAAACAACCCAAATTATGATTATCGCCTTTTTCGCTCTGGAAGTCGTCGACTTGAACTGGAACGGGTGACATATGGCGTACCAGCGATCTGCACTGATGAACGTCAACGTCAGCACGGAGACGGAGACCGAAACCGTCTGAAAAATGGGTAAAATCGGTGAATGCTCCGAGATGCCGTTTCCGGAAGCGGAAGTACGCTCGAGGGCAATGGGAAAATTCTGCTATGCAATTCGTCCTTTACCCGCGTTGCGCCGAGAGTCTAACTTAAGTTTTCCAGGGGGCAAAACCCGGAGTTTCTATCGCGAACCAAGCCTGGTGCTTTGCATTTGTTCTTCGGAAGGCTTGCGGCGCGGGGGATGGACACCCCGGCTACTTTTGAAAATTTCTAATGGTAGCCGCGACAGTTTTACAACCGAAGGGAAAATCACCTTCGGGGAAAATGCGATTCCCGACCAAAAAGGCTGATCTTACGGAAAAGTTAACCGCTAATAAAGCTAAACTGAAGCTTTCATTATTGGAATGTGGCGGGAAACTTTTCAGTGCATGAAGGAGAAAGAACCTGCGGTGCTGTCATCGATGAGCCTCGTCTGGAATGGGAGAAAATATGGAAATGAAATCGAAAATAAAACGAGTCGCGCAATAAATTTAAAAATTTAATGGAAAAGGATATTCTTGTCTTGCAGCGGGAGATGAAAATTGCGGAAGTGACAAACTCTGAAAAACTCGGAAAAGACGACAGAAATGTCTCGACGAAGAAATTAATCCGGTTGCAAAGGAAAGACAGGTCCCGGGCCGATCCCGACGGCTCCGTCAACGTCCCCGGGGCTTTGTGCACTCGGCGAAGGGGCGGGTTCTCGCGGAAAACCGGAAGTTCGAAGCTCACGATTCGGGACGACTTCCGCGAGGAAAACGTTCGCGTTCAACCGACGCTGAAAATTTCCCGTTTGCGCAGCGTCTCGGCACGGAATCGGTCGGGGCTCGTTTGGAGCTCAAAACGAGTCCCTCGGAACCGAAATTTTCTTGCCCCTCCTTCGGGAAAGCCGCGCTTTTGGAAAATTTTCGGAAAAATTAATTAAATCGTCGATTGGCGCGCTCCGGGGATCCCGAGACAAGATTTTCGGGGATTTTTCGCGAAGGTTCCTAACCGGAAGGCTTTTTCAGCTCCGTTTTTCCTCGTCCCGCTGCCTTCCGGCAAGTCTCGGATGACTTCTGCCGGATTTTCCCGCGATCGGCGGTAAAATAATTTTCCCATTTGCGCGGCACGAAATCCACGCCGAAGAATAACAATTCGCCGATTCTGAGCCGTTCCAAATCTCCGAACGGGCGGAGCCGAAGCGGGAAAAAAAGTCAGAGATGGGACAAAGTTTCCCGGTTCCTGACCGTATGAAAAGTTGCGACAGCGAAAGAAGTTCCCCGCGGGATGCCGCCGCAGCACCGTGCATGGCGCCAAAATCCCAAAATCAAAAAATTTTAACTTCTCTCAGCGCGTCACGCGCGGGGCGTCTCTCCCGTTCGCTCGAACGGAAAAGTTCCCCAAGCGAGGCTTTTCCACGTTGGGGAGGAGAAATTGGTTTCGAGCCGGGAGAATCGCCGTCTCACCGGCAAGCGCTGCACGCAGCGTCGGGACTTCTGCGCGGGCTACAGGAAACGGAAGGACCGAAGCTTTCGCTTCGTTTCGGCGCACGGAGGACTTCCGGGCGGAGAAGCGTCGGCTCTTATGCTCGGGACCTCCTTCGATTCGTCGTCGCTTTTGACTTTTCGGAGACGACCGCGGCGAGCGGAAGGGGAAACAGCTTCGGGGGGCGATTGTCGTGGCGGCAAAATGTCTGATCTTCCCTCCTCCGGACAAAGAAACGATAAAAGCAGGAGGAAACAACAGCGGAAATTGGAAGGCCTTCGGCAGTTGGCGTGGCAGCCTTTTGTAGCGAGCGTCAGGAGATTCGTTTCGAGAAGGTTCCTCGCCGAAAGGCAAATTCAGTTCGCCTTTCGGTCGGGACGTCGTTTCCGTTCCGATCGGAAGCTCCGAGTTGGATCGTCGCGAAAAAGAAATTTTCGGTGCGGCCGAGACTGGAAACGCCGAGTAATAAAACCGGAGAGGCAAAAAAAAAAAAAACGCTGCGAAAGGTTCTCGGCCGCTGAGGATTTTCCTTTCCCGTCGTCGCGATCGACCAACGAAATTTTCAATATTGGATTTTTCCAAAGGGGTTTTTCCTCCGTTCGCAACTCGGAACGATTGAAAACCGGAAGACGGTTCTCAAAAGTTTAGATCCGTAACTTGATTCCCGGAGATAAACTTGATACCCGAAACGGCAGCAGGAGCCGCCAAAGGAGGAAGACGAGGCGAGCGCCGCAGTTGCAGACGCGAAGCAGTTCCCGCGGTTTGCAAAGAGGAGCACTGGAGCTTTCAGTGGGTAGCTCCTTAGTGCAGGGCGAGCAGCAAGGGAAGTCTGCTGCTCCGTCGGGTCGGCAGGGATCTTTATGGTATTTTCCTCCCGCCGAACAAAAAGAAAGGTTTTGGGACGGTCGCGTTAATGGTCTGCCGGGCAGTTGGAACGCGAGGTCCGGGATTATCGACAGGACGGTGTGGATTTAGCGTCGCACGATGCGCAAGACACCGCCGAGCAGACCTCGTGGAGACGCAAAATCACGGAAATCCGTACCGGAAGGGAATCCCGACCGCAGACTGGAATGGTCGGTCGCGCTCCGATGCCGTCCACGCGCTTCCGGTGCCCGGAGGTTCGTCTCTCGACGAAGACAAAGAGTTCGACCGGAATTACGCAAAGCGCTTGCGGTTCTCCAAAAACCGGAAAATCCTCCGAGGGAAATCGGAGCCGGTCCTCGAAGTTCGGGCAAAGTGCGTTCGCTTCCCCTGCGAAAAGTAAAGCGGGATCGATGCGGGAAAGGGAAAGGTCCAAGGTAGCCATTTTGAAACCTTCGAAGCTCCGCGCGCCGGGAAAAAAGCTCCGGGTAAATTCAAATTTTCAGGCAGGTCGAAGGTGATGATGAATGGTCTCAGAAGGTCTGCCGCTGACACGTTCTCCGACAGCAGAAAGGTTTTCTAATTTAATCCAAAAAAGCAACGCGAAAACTCCAGTCATTTAAGTGGCTCGCGCGATGACTTCCTTCCTTCGTTTCCGGAGGGTAAGCCGAAACGAAGGAGAAGAAAAAAACGGAATTGTCGCAGTTTTTCGAAAGTCGCATCGATGCGACTTTTCCCCTTCGCGTGCCGTTTGAATATTTTCATCCCGGTGGGATTTTTCCCCGCCCGGATTCTCGCTTAGCACGAGATTTATGATTTGCCCCCCCCCCCCCCCGGCCCCCGGCACCGAGTGCCGAACGTTTGCGACGTGTGATCATTTCCATCGCTTCCTGTTTCACGTTCTCTGCTTCCACGTCGCAGCTCTGAATTTCTCCCTTTGAAAATTCCTTTTTCTCCTCTTCCCTCTCGCGAAACCTTCGGGGAATTATCCTGCGAACCTTAATATTTTTCTTTCTTTTCTTTTTTTTAAGTCCGACTGAGCGAATAATTATAAAACTTTCGAGCTTTTTGCCTTTTTTTTTTTCCTCTTCCCGAAAAGGACTTCCGGGGAAAATCTCCTTTAAAAACTTCCACCGTCGGCGCGACTTTTCTTTTTAATCCCACGTCTGCTCGGCCGAACAAGAACTTAACGAAGTTTCCATCCGACGTTTCAATTAGCGAAATCCTTTCTTGGCGATCGGCTAAGAGTTCCTTTCTAATGCCCGTGGCTTGAAGCATCGAAGGCGCGACCCGAAGAGGAGGATTCTTCCGCGGAAAAGCAGGGGGCGTCCGCGCGATATTCCCGCACCGGATGCCGTATAAACCGCTTCCGTCGAATCGATTTACTTATTTGAAACGGCACCCGCAATCGACCGTCGAGAAAACACCGCAGTCGGCGTAAAATTAAGTTGCGGAATTAAAACGGGGAAAAAGTGAAGCTTTTTCGCGGCAGCGGAGGCTGCCGAAAGGACGGCAGCGAAAGGCTGGACTGGCATCGCGTAACCTCCGGCACCGAATCGGGTAAATAAGCAAAACTTTCCCGGCAGAAGTTTTCGCCTCTCGATTTAAGTTGATAAAAAAGGAGCCGGGGGGGGGGGGGGGGGAATGAAAAGATTTGAATTTGCAGAAGATGTAAAAGTAGTTTCGGAGAAAAAGGCTGCGATGAAAGGCCGCCGACTTCTCAAAAGGCGAAAAAGCCAAGTTCGGAGCGTGCTCCATTGCGGCGAGGGAAACCTGCGGATGAGGCCGCCCCCGTGGTTTCAAAATGCCGAACCCCGCTGCGGTCCGAATTTTGCATTTTCCCGGCTCGGATGCGCGGCGGCCGCACGCGGGGCAAGCGTGAAAAACTATGCCGGAACCTTCGTTTTTGCCTTCGGGGGCGGCGCGGGTGCCCGCTGCCGAGCGATTCTCTACTCTCGGGACCGGGGAAGAAAGCTGTCGGGATCGCCATGCGAAGGAAAGCCTCCGGGATCCCGGGGAACGAGCAGCAGATCAAAAGGCGGCGAAAACGCACAATCTGCCGACGATTAAAGGCTCATTCTCCGCGGCTTTTTGCCGCTCCAGTCGTTAAAAACCGAGATTTCGACAGATTTTCCTCTTATTTTCGCTCCCGCTCCGGGAAAATGCTCTCGGAAACCCTTTTGTTTTTTTTCTTTAAAGCGTCTGTTGCCGTGGCGGCAGATCCACCACTCGGAAAATAAAAAAAAAATTGGGTTTGGCCGCTCCGGAAGATATCCCGCGAAACTTTCGCGGCCGAGAGCAGAAGAGAAAAGAGCCACGGTCGGATTGAGTGAATTTTCCATTAGCGCCTTCCGTGCTTTTGTTGGGATAACGCCGCACAAATTGAATTTGGATAAAGGAAAAGATAAATAAAACGCGCTTTTTCCGATCCCTCACAAAAAGGCATCACAAAAGAAGGCTGAAAGGGAAAATTTCATCGAGGGAAGCGGAAAAGTCCGCGAAATATTTTCCAAAATTATTGTTCGGTCAACCGTCCTCAAAGGAAGGAATCCGGCCACTGAGTTCGTTCCTTTGGCTTTCCTGCCGTCGCTGTCGCCCGACGGAAGAAGGGAACGAGCCGCGAGCCAGGGCCGCGGGATAAAAAAAAAAAAAACAAAAGCGGAAAATTAAAAACTGAATTTTCGCATTGCGCATTCCCGGTTCGGGTGCCCCTTAAGCAAGCGAATTTTCCGGGTAAGGGCGACGATTCCCCGCGAAACCGAATTCGAACCCGGCGGAACTTTCAAAATTATCTCACCGAACCAGGGAAATGCAAAATTAACGAGCGCCAAACTCCGTTAAGTTGGTACGAGAGGGGCGAAGGGTGAATTTTTCAACGTTGGTACCTCTTTAAATGAAGCGCTTCAGCTCCGGCGACCTCCACCGACGGTTAACTTCGACGCGGGGGGCGTCGTCTTGCCAACCCAACGCCGCAGAAAATTTTCCGATTTGGAGCGAGACTGGAAAATTTTCCACGGTCCCTAAATTCAGCGTTTAATTTACGGCTTTAGAAGACAGGATTCCCCTCCAGAGCATCGCTTTTGTCATTATCAATAACAACGCGTGCACATTATATTGTTGCGTACATGAGGAAGGCATTCCGCGGCAGCCGAGGCTTCCACTTGTTCATGTGAGCGTGGAAGAAGTTGGCCCGCTCGTGGGTCGAACAGAAATTCGCCCGAATCTTGTGGTTCGGAGACGGAGTGTGACGAAAATTCTCTTCCCTCCTTCCGGTCGGGGCTGCCACAATTCCGGGACTGCAAAATGGCGAAGGAAGTGCTTTACAATCGAAACCGAGCCTGGAAGGGGCGAGCGGGACCGGGGAAAGATTTTTGATTTGAAAAATTTAAAGTTGCGTAACTCGGCCGGGCGAAAATATAAACAAAAAAAAAAAAAATAAATGAAAGTAAAAAGTTTGATGCACTCTTCCAAAGGGAAAATGGCGATCTCAAAATGAAATTGATTATTTATAACTCAATTTTATTAGGATAATTAGAATAAATCAATATTTGAAACAGAAGAGAGAAAAAAGAAAAAAGTCTCGTAATTTCCGAATCCCATTATCCGAAGAGGCGGCAAAGGAGAGCTTCCGCTTCCTCTCCCTTCCCGGCCATTTTCTTCCGTTTCTCCCGCCATATTTTTTTCCCCTTTTCCTTCTTCAAAGATTAACAGAAAGTAAAAAACAGTTAATAATCGCTTTCCGGCATTAATCGAATGGAAATCGAATTCCGAGAGCACTTCCAGCCCGGTCCTTTGACGACTTCGCGAGAGCGATTGATTTGAGAATTTAAGATTTGAAATCGACAACGTAAAAGAGAGGAATTTTCTTTACTCGTTTTACATTTCCTTTTCTCTGGCTCAATTATGTTGACCGCGATTGGCAGCCCTGCCAATCCTTATTTCAGGCTCTTCTCACTTCGTTCGGGCTGCCGGCAGACGAAAAACCCCCGCTTTCCACTCGCGACGCTGGCGCATTCAAGTAACGTGGCACCAGAAGGACATTGGAAACAGGCGGCTTAAGGCAGCAAAACCTGGCGGCAAAGGGGGGGGGGGAAATTGATGGGGCAGTGCAGATTTAAGCGCTGCTTTCATCCCCTGAATGTCGATGGGTAAACAACTCGTTAACGTTCGGGTCGGGAATTAAATGTGAACGAAAATTCTTCCTTTCATCCGTCGCCCTCGGCACGTCTTCGCTGCGCTTCCTTTGCCTTTTTATTTGCCGCGTAATGAAATTAAGCAAAACTGCGGCAAACTGGAGACCGTCGGAGACCGGAAAGCGTGAAATTGTCACGCAAATGCAATGGCGCGCATCGTTCGCAGGATTGTCCGCCGGCCAGGTTAGGTGTGACGGCGGTTCCTTTTCCTTCGGCAGCCGCTTCCGCTTTTGCTTTCCTTTCCGCCGCGCGGCTCGAGTTCCGGAGGCTCTTCCTCCGCCTCGCGCCGCATTCCTCGGAAGCTTCCGATTCGGGGGCCTCGTCCGCACTCCGGGGCTTTTCCGAGCCCCTGGAACCAGAATGTTCCGGAGGAATATTTTTCACAGCACGGGAGAAAAGGGGGAATTTCCTCGGTTGGAAAATTCCGTCGGCGATTTGAAAATGGAAAAAATTCTTTTTCTTTTTTTCCACTGCCTCGCTTCCGCCGGGACTGCATTCCCTTTTCCGAACCGCGGAAAAATAATATTTTGGCTTTTTCGTCCAGGTTTCATAAAACAATTTTTTTACTTTCGGAAAGCGTCAAACGGCTTGACTTCCGGTCGCGGTCCCGAGCGGAGGACTCCCCGGAAATAAGGTGCGGAAAAGCGCGCGATATTTTCGCTTAAACGATCGGTCGTTCCATCCTCCAAAAATTTGCCATCCCGGTTTGCGTTCTGCGTCGAAAACCGCGGCCGGGGCGGCCGGTTAAAGGGGATTTGCCGTCTTATCAGGTACGCGTAAAATGTAATGCGTCCGTGGAAATTTGTGATGCGGATCTTCGAAACCCAAGGCGCCACGTCTCCAGCAACAAATTTTACACGAAATTCAAATTTATATCTTTGGATCCTTTGGAGTCGTCGTCCGGGTCACGTTTTTGTTTTGCTGGTTCTTGATTGAAATGATTGTGAAACGTTTGCGCGAAAAAAGGATTATTTAGTTTGGTCACAAAGCTGGAAGCTCCGAAATCAAAGTTTAACAATAAGATCGAAACTTCAATGTTTCGCTGTTGTTGCGAACGCTATTTGAAAATGTGGAAACCCAATTATCTAAAGATATTTAAATTTAAAAAATTCAAAATGCCTGCTTTTTGGAAAATGAAAATGGGGGTTTTATGCGGCAGATATCCTGCCGGAAACCTAATCCAATTGTCATCCTATTAATGTAACTTTTTTGCGACCAAATTGCCTCTTCCTCCTCCTTTTTTATTCTTCAAAGATACTTTATTTTCATGTATATATATATATAAAATATAAATTTTCCTCTTAGCCGAAAGTTCACAAATTTCGTAAATGGGAAATTTTTGAGCATTGCCGAAATAAATAGACGCAGATTCCATATCCACGGGTATGAATTTCATTCATCCACCGATTCAATATGCGAAGCTCTACTTGATATTCATTTATATTATGTTTTTTCATATTCACTACGTGTACACCTACTTTCCAAGGTTTTTACCGTGTCACAAAGCGTTTTCAATCCGTTCGAGGGTGTCAATTCGGATGCCCGGAAGGAACGTGGAGGAAAAAGAATTCTTGCTTCCGGCATATCAAAGCGGTCAGAAGAAAAAACCCGGAAACGTCCGAATTTTATATGTATGCAACACGACATATTTATACATGCATAAATACGTTATATAAACTTGTGGAATTCGCAGACTGGACGGGGCGTCAGGGAAAATTCTTAAAAATTCCAGTTACCCGATTCAGCACGGTCCGGGGCGACCGTCCTGGGATAACCGGGGGTTTTCGGAGCCGAATTAAAAAAAGCCCCGGATGAAAAAAGGAAAATATAAGCACGCGGAAAGCCTTCCACAAAAGCTCGCACCGTCCCTTCGGAGGGAGGCGGAAGAAAAGATCGGAATTCGCCTAATGGAAATCCCTTTGCGAATTCGATCTGAAAAATTGCATTAAATAATTTTTAAGGATACAAAACGGGAGGAAGTGGGGGCTGCCCCGCCGCCTCGGTTCCCATTTCGAATGGCGCCTCCCTTCAACCCCGAAATAACGATTCAACCCTTTCTCGTCTCTCCTTTGTTTCGCCCTCAAATGCTCTTTGCTGCGGGTCGCGGGAGGGCTGTCGAAACTCGTCGATTTATTGGGAAATTTCGTGTTCGAAATTTTGCATTTCCTCCGGAAGTGGCAGCGAGAGCCTTCCAAACAATTTCGACTCAAATTTACCTTCATTAATAGGCTTTCGCTGTGGCAAGTAACTTGTCAAAGGATTTCGCTCGGGCATGCGATTTTTTTTTTTTTTAATAAAAAAATTTCGGATGGCGACAAAAAAGGTTACGGAAGGTGTGTATTTTCTCGATTCGCGACCAACTGTACATGATTCGCATAATGACGGTTAAGCGGGACATGACCATCAAGCACTGGCAGAGGAAAACATTTCGCGACAAAACGAAAATGGAACTACATTATATATATATACACATATATGTATGCGTGTGAAATGCAACATCATCTTAAAACGGAAAATTTTATAACGTACTGCAGTGGAATTTTCGAACGCAGACTTTCGGAGTCTTTACATTTCGACACCTCACTCGTGCAACTTTTGTTTTTCAGCAACCGTGCAAGGGTCACCGAGGACGCCAGCAGCTCGGAGGTGTTTGCCTCCACCCGGTCCCACTGCCAAAATCCGAACGGCACGCGAGTGGAGCAACGTCGTCACAGCGGAAACTTGTCGAAGCTCCCTTCCGGTTTAACTTATTTAACGTGTTTACTTCCGGAGCGGGATCGAAAGTGCGGCGAACGAGGCGCACGAACCGAAATTTGTATTTTTCCAGAGTCGCTTTATCCAACGGTAGTTTTGCCGTTACCCTGTTCGTTTCCGGTGTCCGCGGTCCGGGGAAGGCAAAATGGCAACGACGAAAAATGCCCTCGAAAAAGAAATTCTGCCGGAATTATTTTATGCAGGTGATTTTCTGATGTTTCGCATTGCTGATTCGCGCCGGCCGAGATTAGTTTTTGCATTTTCACAAAAAAAAAAAAAAAAGAGAGAAAACACATATGAGAAAGAATTGTCAAAAAGCGTGAAGCGACGTCCTCATTCGCCGTGACTTGGAAAAATTTTTTAACACGTTTTTGCATCGAAAGTGCGCGTGGTCAGAAAATATGTTTTCCGTGATATATTGAAAAGACCGAAAATGCTGACGGAAAAGACGAGCGGTGGAGGACAACAATAAGAGTCCGAGTCCATCCCCGTGTTCCAAGGAAGGATCGTCTCGATCGCGTTTAATTTCGCGTGCGTGTCAATAGAAGATGAAAACGTGGAGCGCGAAAGGGTTTTCGGTGTCGTGGCAACTGGAAGTTGAAAAAAAGATGTCGATTCACAAACGTCGCACTCTCGCTGTCGCATTGCACGACATCTTCACGGAGACCCGCGGCATCCGGACCCGATCCGCAGGCGGAACGCGATGCCACGTCGAGCCGGAAGGCGGTGAATGTAGGAAAACGATTCAGTTTTCCCGAAAGAGATGCTTTTTTTCCCACGGCCGACGGGATTGGGAAATTAAACGTCGTGGAGGCTTTGAAGGCAAGCCTCCGAGACCCCGATGGATGACCGGACTTTTCCTCTTCTCTTACTGCGATTTTCGCATCCAGCACAAGCGTAACGCGACGGGAAACATGCGGAAAATCGGAACCTCGTCGACGGCAGAGAGAGAGAGAAAAGGGAGAAAACGATGGAGACCGGGAGACCGGCATTGCTATTACAGCGGGAGGCTCCGTCGACGAATTTTCTTGTCCCCGGGTGGAAAAGAAAAAGTGTAAATCTCCAGCCCGGGTGCCCGAGCCTTAGCACCCGTGCCGCGGAAGCGGAAAGGAATGCGACCGGACCAGTAAAAATAAAAGTTTTCCCGCATTTATGAACGGAAAAATGAAAAGCTTCGAAACTTGAGAAGCTGCCGCTCCGCTTCAATAAAGGAAAGGCCGATCCTTTGGCAAAATCCGGAAAAAGGCTGCCGAACAGAGGAAAGCGTGGCGATTCCGATCGCGAAATAATCGAAATACGTGCGTCCTCTACTTGCTTGTTTAAATTTAACGGCTTTTGAACGCAAATTACCGTTCAAGTATATTGGTATCAAGTTGATGTTGCCTCGAAGGTAAGGCGATTAAACCTTATTTTATCGAAAAAACTGTGAAATCCGAAACTTTTCAACATGTTAACGTGGAACTTTCGTGTCGAACTTGCCGCAAATATAACTCCGCGAATGCGATGCCTCCATTAAAACCGAATTTCAACTTTTGCCTCCGAAGAAGTCGACAGCTTTTAGTTATTCGATGAAGATGCCGTCCCAAATTACATATATATGGACGTGAAAAAAAACTGGAGAGAGGATTTTTTCCTTTGATATTTTTGTGCCCGATGCGATAAGGGAAGCGACCAACAAAACACTGAGGACGTCGAGAAAGACTCGATCGAATGCCACCGACAGAGACATAAATTATCCGGCAAGGTTTAAGGGCAGCTAATGGCACAAATAAATCTTATCGAACAAAACATATGGAAAGTATAATGCATATTGTCATAATAAAATATATTTGAAAAGTAAATTACCCTTCATGCAATTATTAAATCATATAAACATTTACGAAGAGCAAATAAAAGAGACCATTTTGAATGTAAAAAGTTGATTTGGGCATTATTCTTCTTCTCATATTGCAATTACACAGTCATGTAGACAATTTTTTTGGGTTACAAATACAATCCGGGAAAAAATAAAGCAATGAAACTTTTTAGTTAACTTTAAAAATGGGAAGGCATTTTCCCTTTGTTCCTTAAATATTCTTTTTTCGTACCGGCAGGCAAGCACTTTGGGAACCCTGCAAAATCTTTTTATATTTGAACTCATTTTCGCAAGCTGCCGTATTTGCTTTCCCATCCGAAGTGGGGCATACATTATTTATGAGTGCGAGACAATAATCCTCGGGCACGAGAAACAAAGTTCTTGCGAGGCACGGAACCGGATGGCAATATGTCGGGGAGCCCAAATCTTCGGAATGCGGAGAGATCTCTCCCTCTGACCCCGTGCCCCCGGAAAAGCGAACAACAGGAAAACCGTGCTCTTCCTTCGCCCTTTTCTAATGCAAAAATTGGATGTTTACATAACCTAATTTCTCCTCGCATTTAGGGATGTTTTCACCCGGGATGCGAAGGGGATAGCTCAACATCAGCAAGCGGGGAGGAAAAAAACTCTGCCACCGTTTTGCTTATCCTTTTGCTTTCCCAGCGAGGGGAGGCACTCGAGATGGGGAGCGCAAGGCGAAAGAAAAGGGAAATGAAGGTTTCGCAGACAACGTCAAACGGGTCGCACAGGAGAACGCGGGGCTTCATTATAAGTCGGAATGCAATTTGGAATCGAAATGACGAACCGAAAATGGGGAAAATTCGAAATCGGCTCCGTAAACGGCTTCGCGGCTCGGGGAAATTCGTTTTCCCCGATTTTCCAGCGGCTCGCGACGCGAGGGTGAAAAAAGATATTTCCCTTGTCGCGCCGTGCCCGGCTTTGTGCGGATTGCTTACGCAGTGCCCGGACTGCCACGAGGCGTCCGCCCGATAAATCTGAACTCCGAAGACTCGGAATTCGAAATAAAGGACCGCGGAAATTTCCGTTGCAAAGGACGCTGATTCGCTTCGTGCCTGAACGCGAAAATTTTCAAGTGCCGACACTGCAGCAGCCGTAGCACGAGCCTTACCGCAAGAGCGATGAGGAACATTTTAGATCCCGCAATGTTTTCATCTCGTCGGGTAATGCGCGAATGTGACACCGAGCCGCATTTTGCCTTAAAATTTTCCGGCGGTCTATAAAACTGTGATTTTTAAAAAGATTCCAAAAACAGTTGAACCTTTTGCTTCGAAAATTAAAAAACGCATTTTCTGCAGCCGGAATTGTCGCCCGCGGAAATAACAACAGCAACGCGAGCTGCAGATCGCGTGAAACGCGGCAGTTCGGCCGAGAATCCCGCATGCCTTCCTCCTTGCGGTGCTGCTCAAAAGGCAGCAGATAGCGATTGTACATCATGTTATTGCAGTGAAAGTGCAGGCTATATGCGGGGCGACAAAACCTGACATTTTGCATGCGCTGCAGTTTCGGAAGATGTTTCCGTTCGACTTCGAAGCCGGGGCCGAACGTTTACATCCCAAGTTGCCGAGCCACCGTTCGGCGTGAACGCGGTCGCGATTTCCGAACAAGCCAAAAATTGCAATTGCACATACCGCATATGCGAAAATTTCGTATTTTAATCCGGCATTTGAGCGAAAAATTTCATTTGGACCGAACGTGCCGCGATTTGGAATTCTTTTTTTTTCGCTTTCGCATTCGCGATATCACACCAAGCTCAAATGCAATTTGTTCGTCACTTAGATCCACACGATAAAATTTAATGATTTTCCTTTCTTTCCACGCGGAAAAGCGACGCTTTCTTCTTCCCGTGCACCGCGACGGCTCATTCTCGCTTATAAGATTTCCCAAAGCGATCTTCTTCGAAGCCGGGGCGATGATGCATTGCATTAAGCCCCGACGTGCAAGCGACGCGACTTTACGCGTTCGGGCTCGTTTCGCTTATTCACGCGAAATTTATTCCACATCGGGCGCTGGTTGCGCGGATGTTATTGCGGCTTGGATTTTAGGTACCCGATCCTCCGACCCGGTTGCCACTCGGTTTTCTTCCTCCACGTTCGCATCGTCCGATGGCTTCTCTCCGCCCGATAACGTTCTCGTGTCAATATCCCCGGCTTTTTTGTCGCCGAGATCGGGAGTAAAAGACCCCCCTCCACGTCTTATTTATCACGGGAGGAATGACTCTGCTCGATTCTCGTACTCCTTGATGCAAAAATCTCACAGCTTGATAAACCCGCAATTTAACTGCATGCACGCTATGGAAACCTCTTTATCCCGCCGAAACATTTTTAAATCATGATTTTTCGACGAGACGCCAATCGAAGTGAATCAAAAGTGGATGGCGCAACATTCGTCAAACAAACTTGTCGCATTTCCTTCCATTTCAAATGAAAGCGATTTCATTCTCCGGAAAGTTTCTCCGCGGATATTTCGAAAAAAGTAAAAAAAACCTCATATAAATTTAAAGGTGAATTGCTTCAAACTTGAAGGAAACTTTTCGGGAGTTTTAAAGATTTCTCCATTTTACCTCCTTCTGTTTGTCTCTAATTCGATCGCTTGCCTGGAGTTCGATAATTCCCATTTGAAAACTGATTTTTGGGTATTCTGTAATTGTCACATCAAATGATTTTATCGTTTTCCCTTTATTTTCATCGACGTTCGAACTTTAAGGTATCTCCTTTCTTTGATTTGAATTTAGGAGTGATCGATCTTCAAAAATCTGTTTCATTGCATCTTGAGCAACACTTCGAATGAGATCGAAAATCAGTGCCTTTGTCTAAGCTCTGAGAAATATCAATTTTCAAATGGATGTGTTGACGGGGAGTGAATAAATCACATTTTTTTTTCTTTCTTATTTTCGTGCATCAGCTTTAGATTCAAATTGTTCGCGACCGGCGAAAAACTTATGAAGTGATTTTAATTTTTTAATACAACATACCAAACGCCATGAAAGATTGTTCTTATTTCTCTGTTTGCGCCGACACACGCCTGGAAAATCGGCCAATTCCCAAACAAATTCAGTTACCGGGACTTGTTTGAAAGTTAGCGACCACCCTTCATTTCGAGCAAATAATTCAGTTAAGCGAAGAGATTGAAGGTAAAATCAGGGCGAAATAAAGGACTCGCCAATTTAAAATGAGGAAGAAATTAATTTTCCGCTTTCATCTTAAAGGAAAGAATCTCGAACGGGGCTTTATGAACTTCGTTCACCCCCAAAAACCAGAAGTCACCGACGGGAGGCGACCCGAAAGGTGCTCCAGCGAGGTGCAGGCTTTTTCCCGTCGGACGGAAGTGACGACAGCGGTCCCCCGCGAGCGGTCGCCGGCAATGTTCACCGTGGCTTTCGAATCGCCGTCGCGTCCTTCCCGACCGTGACGAATCCGTCGGAATCGCGTAAAGGAAGGCGACGAAGACGGGGAAGGAAAATTACCACAAAGTCACCGGCCATTTAGTTCGCCTTAAGAGACGCATAAATAATTTATATAATCTGCCAATTTGCCCGGAAAAAATAAAATAAATGGCGCATGTTGAACATTTTAAAAATAATTTATTTTTCTCCCCTTTAAAATGCTACGAAAAACCAAGTCAACCGACGTCTTTGAAACCGAGGCGTAAATTAAACTCATTGGCGTCACCCGCCAATTTTTGCCGCAAAGTTCACGGCAAAGGATCCCTCATGCGGCAAATCTGCCTCGAACGATGTTGCCTTGTTACGATACGTTCCACGTTGCCGCATCTTCGCCCGCTCGCTGATCTACGCCCCGCGGAAACATTTACGGGAAATATCGAAGTTTTTCCCTTTTAAAACGGAGAAATTCTGGAGCAATCCACGGAGGAGCGTTCGGAAAAGTATTTTTTAAGTTATACGTAATGAATTTAACCCGAGGATCGGGGAACGAGGTGGAAATATTACGATTTCCAGCTAAATTTATCTTCCCTTTCCGCATGCGAAAGCAGAGAAGAAAAAAAAAATGTTTGAAAAACAAACCTTACCTGTATGTACAAGATAATTTTGCAAAGTTTTTCCCCCATAAACCAAGTCTCCGTCACGTCCCATATAACCGTGGGAGCCAGGCAGAAGAGTATGACCATAAAATCCGCCAGAGCCAAGTTGACGATGAAGTAGTTGGTGACGGTCCTCATCGAATGGTTCCTGTACACGGCGGTGCACACCAGTGCGTTGCCGATTAGTCCGACGAAGAACACGATCACGTG
Source organism: Ricinus marginatus (assembly GCA_028565995.1). Classification (NCBI taxonomy): domain Eukaryota; kingdom Metazoa; phylum Arthropoda; class Insecta; order Psocodea; family Ricinidae; genus Ricinus; species Ricinus marginatus. The sequence continues at coordinate 14,822 of JAOWBB010008991.1, read as the reverse complement.
CATGACTATAAGCACCCATTCGTACTCGTTGGGGGTTAAAATGTAGTTCTCAATCAGGGAAACGTAGTCGTCGTCTTTGATGCAATAATCGTTTGTGCAGTTGTCGTCGCTGAAGTTGCTATCTGTAACCGCGAGACGCTTTGTCATTGCCGAGAGGTACTTGTGGATAATGCAGCAGGTAATTTGCGGGTATTCAAAGTTCGTCGAAAATGGTTAACGAATGTTGTTTTCATTTCATTCGACGGCGCTCGTTATTTAATAAAGCGCGAGGATCGCAAAAAAACAATATACTTTTTGTCAGAAATGAAAATTGGAGGTGTCAAAATTAATCCGTCACTGTCGTACTTTCCAGAGATGGGAATCATGCAAAAAGAAAATCAAAGAGCTTTACCCGTCAGTCAATTCCCGATTTATATTTTGACGTTGAAACGGGTGATTCGCGTAGCAATTAAGATTTATGCAATTTCGGTGTACAAGAAATATTGATCTCGGGTCCCTTGGAACGATTCAGTGACGATATATTGTACACACATGATGCGAAAGAGGCCTTCGTTAGGGATTATTTTGCGATTGTCAAGAAATTAACTAAAGATTGAAGTATTTTTCGGTTCAAGGAGATGAAAGAGTGAAATGTCCCGGAAGCAGGAATTTGGAAATAAGATAATGGTAAAGAACCTCGATTATCAAATAATGTCCATGAGTGAAAAAAAAAATTGCTTGGAAAAAATTAAGAAAAATAAACGGACATTATATATATATAAATACAGTAAAATTTATGATGTAATATAAAAATAATGAAAAATATCCGCACGAGGATTCCAAGAGCACAAAAAATCACACTTCAGGGGCATGATTTTGGTACAGCATGAGTCCCACAATATGAGTTGTTTTTATTGAGTGATCAGAAAGGTTTGCAGAGAGCTGGAAATGGCTTTTGGAATACGCATTTTTGGAGATCTGTGAACGAAAATATTTATAATTTTCATGGAGGCATTTCCGATTCGAATCAAACAAATTTTTGCCCGTTACAGCACAGTACCGATATGTTTTGTTACATATACAGAGATTGCGGGAAATACATGAAATAAATCCAACTTTTGCCAGTTCTCGAAAAAGGGCAATGGTTCAGAAAAAAAAAGGGAAAAAAAATCGATTGCTTACGTTAACAAAAATGGCAAATTTCCTCATATGTGTGTGTGTGTGTGTGTGTGTATATATATATATAATCGAACCAACGAGAAAAATTCACGAAATACTCCAAGGAAAAATCCGTTAGGCAAGGGTCCCCAACGAAAGTGGGATACTGAAAATGGCAAAAAGTTTTCCTCCACCTTGTTCCAACGACAAAGGGAAGCGGATTTAGACAAGTCGGGAAAATTGGAAGCTTCTAATCCTTTCTCTGTCGAATCCACTGCAAAAACGCCAGGATGAGGTAAAGCTAATCGCAGAGGCCAGCGAAAAATGGCTGTTCGTGCGGGAGGAGAAAGGGGAAATGGAAAATTGTGGTTCTGATAAAAATGTCTGCGTCGATCATTGCCCCGATAGGTGGGGTTTTCCTCTGCTGATTTTTTGATCCAACTCCCATTTCTTCCACCCGTACCTTATCGTTATCCCCCGGCTAATTGGGCAATATCTTCAGCCGGAATGCCCGCCGGGAAGACACTTGGAAGCCAAACCCACATATGCCGTGTGTCATTCAGGCAATGACTGCTTGTCCTCGTTCGTGTTCGGCCGAAGAAAACTGCCGAGTTATAAAGTACCGGGCTTGGAATGGGAGTCGTAAAAATGAATTTTTCATTTTTTTTTTTTTTCTGTTCGCAAAATAAAATAAAGGAAAATTTTGCGGAGCAATCGACAGATCTTTGGACTTTAATGGTAAATATAAATTTTCGTTAGAAAAAGAAAGATGCAATTTTTTTTTTCTTGTTTTTTGAGAAACTTTCAAAAAATCTTATCTTCTCGAATAAGGAAGAGCTTGAAATAAAGGATTTTCACTTTGTCAACCTTTTACCCGAATTTTCATGAGAGAAAAGCGCATTTTTATTTGAATGGATAATGCGAAATCGACATCAAAGCAATCTGAACATTAAAAGGCACCGAAAGAAATCGCTTATGTATATTCCATCCGGATGCTTTAACTTGCTCTTTCAAACTTCCACAGATGTCAAAACTGTATGCGCATATACGTTGTTGCATCTTATACTTACTGTATACGGGCGACATCGTTTTATTTTCAAGGTACCCGTCGATGTCTTCGCTCCGATAATCTTCTTCGCCGTCGCCAGCCATTTTTACTGCTTCAGTAATAACTCTCAGATTTCATCTTCCGTATCCTGAAATATACACGGAAAAAGTAAAGTTTCCACCGTCCAAAGGCACTTCATAACTGACGTTACAGATCACGTACGGTTGCTAAGTATTTCAAAAGAAACCTTCATTTGACCGAATCAGTACGAAATACAAACATATTTTCAATATTTACCGAAAACCGAAGCACGGATACCCCGCTCTGATGTTGGATAACGAATGGATATGTATTTGCCGCAATATTTGAAGTTACGGGTTCATAATAAATTTTAGTGTCAGTTTGCCCTCTATTCGATGCTATCAAATCAAAACGGGAAAATTTAACTCTTGTGGGAATTCGAGATTTTACCACGGAAAAGGTGCTCGTTTGCTCAAATCGAATCATGTCGGGCAATATTTTTTTGCAGCTACTACACCATAAAAAAGAATAAACCTAATTTGACTTGTAGCATTCGATTCATCCCCTTGTTCTCTCTTTTCATAGCCAATATGTTGAGCGGTTACATCAGATATTCTGCTGCCTTTCGCCAAATCGATCGCAATACTGAATCCAGGACGAGAGGCAGAACCAGGTCTTGTTTGATATCACCAGCGGTGCCATTTCTTTTCTCGAAGAAAAGATCACCCACCACCTCGTGGTGAGAAACACGTACACCGGTACTCAAATCCCTGGATCGAACGTCATTTCCGAAATTTCGCACGCTGCACATCAAGGCACCAGTTTCAATGCGGTAGCGTGCCAGAAGATGCAATCTTGTCGAATGGAACAGACACATGATGGGAGCATTAGTTTCGCACCATAGGATTTCGTTAGCGTTATTGAGGCAAATGCTTCAATACTGAAATCCAAAGGCATGTTTACATGTCGTTAAAATTGGATTAACTAAAACTCGAAATTGAATGAATGCAAGTGACGTGAAGAAATGAATTCGCGGATTGTTCTTAATGCCTCAAGTTGCTTTGCAGCCCTTGAATTATCATTTGCACGGAGATTCGCACCTTCTGTAAAAATGAAAAAACTGTCTCGCATTCATTGCACAAGAAATTTTTGGGACTTCCCGACAGGTCGGGACCCCCGAAATCGATCTTTAATATTATTAGATGATAAAAAATTATGCTGGATTAGTAAAGGGGCGCAAAAAATTTCGACTGAACCCCAGCAAATTTTCACTTCGGTATGAAATTTCTTCGCATTTTTATGCACAAACAGATTGCAAAACAAAGGGCAACATTACTGAACGTCGCAAGGCGTTTAACCATTAGTCCTAGCAGTCGTTGCCGATCATGAGCAATGACATCTTTGACTTCTCCTAAACATCACTCTTTCCAAAATATCGACTTCCGATATTTAACCATTATTCGAAGGCGTGCGAGATTTGGAAATAAGAAAAAGAAAATTAAGCTTACATGAAAGTGTTGTAAGAGGCGTGAAAACGAAGAACAGTCTTTCTAGATAATCTTACGGAAGAAGACGGACTTTCGCATTGATTCTCCTTAAGCGGAATAAGGACCATTATAATGGTTCTACCAGGGCTTTAATCGAATTTAATGATATCTAAAGAGCGTCGGATTAGTTGGATCCATTGTCGACTCTTTAGACGGTAACAATGAAGTATCTCGGAAGGCTTGAGGTGCCGGGAACGCAGGCAGATTATCGACCATTTTGGCGTGCATAAGGCGGCGAGTAGGAAGGCACTTTGGTAACTTCGTCCGCGGTGTAGGTGAGAATGTTCATCAGAAGAAACTGTCCCACATGACGCATTCCGAATCTCAGTTAGTAATAAGGGAATTGAAGAGCCGAGATTAAATAAAATACAAGTATGTCAAGTCTCAAACCGGGGTTTTCAGTTTGTTCGGACTTTGGCGATTAAATCGTCGTCCGGTTTTCCCCTGTTTCTGGCTGAAAAAAAACATCAGAACCTGTAATAGTTCCGGATTTGATTAGCGATATTTCGAATGTATTCAAAAGTATGAAAATTTACAACAAAATCTTTATTCGTTTTTATTGCCAACGATGATCCTTTCCATTTACCGTAAAAATCCCGATTGCCATTCACGAAGCAGAGTATTTTCCTTCCGTGACCGAAATGCACATTCGTCGCTCACTTTGCCAGCCACTTTGCTTTGCTCCGAATCTGTTCGCCTAACTGCGTAGCAGCCAACCAAATCGCAGAGGAAACCGACTTCGAAGGCAGCACGAACACTTGGAAGCGATACCCGAAATCAAAATGGATTTTTAGCCGATTCCTTGATCCTGATGCCTTTCGGTCTCGATGTCAGAATCAGCAGATTTTTTTCTTTTTTTTTTTCATCCTTACTGCACGGCAGACTGCGAGCGCTTATCCCATTATACATTTAACAAGGAAAGAAGGAATACAAAAAAAATTGGCATTTATTGAACTATCGTCGATTGCAAATATTTTTCTTAGACAATAAAGTTTCCAGATTTGAAAAATAAAATGGGTAAAAAGCTAGCGTCACGCCAATCCTCCTTACGTCCTCTATTTTGGAGAAATTCTCAGTGGATGAGGCGAAAATCCCGAAATTCTTTTTAGATCCCTTAACGAGAACTGCTTCGATGTAAAAAACTAAATTCAAACTTTTTGGACGTAAAGAACACAGAAAAATAGCATTTCGCTCTTTTCCACCAAAAAAAAAGTCTTGGACCATTTTAGCAAAATCCTCATTTTAGGTGTGTGCACCGTCAACGAATGCAGCGATTTTAGACATAATAATCTGAGCTGCATTTCAATCACATCGGTCAAATTGTTTTTGGGCACACATAAAATGAAGATGTTATAATAAGAAGATGAACTAGTATTTTTACATTAATCATGTCAGGTTAAATTACTGTCAATCAAAGCAGCAATACCAAAAAAATAAAAAATAGCGTGCACATATACGGCTCAGACTAATAAAAAGAATAGAAAAAAAATATAAAACCATGCTATTCGATGAAATACGAATGTAAACTACAAAGTCTTTTCACGGCGCCATTTAGTTGTTCTAATCAAAAAATTCCAAAATATCTTCCTATAAGAAAAATAAAACAGAAGACCATAAAAACGTGAAATTAAAATATCCCGGATCATACGGCGATAAATTTTATGTTCCGTTACTTACTTACGGAATATTATGAACGACATACTTGATGAAATATATAATATTCTAATAAATGCGAAGTTTATTTTTCGCGAGATGCCAAATCTTTCAGCAACTTGTTTTTTTTTTTCTTAGGTACTACTCTTCGAAGTAGACTACACCTTAATCACTCATTTCTTTGACGCTAAAACTGTAATTTTCTGCTTTTTATATGCAATTTCTCGCAAATCCCCAAATTTACCCCCTTACCTTAATCCCACATAAAACCGCCTCGCTTGTTTTTATATATATTCGTTTATTTTTACTTTTTTTCCGCTCCTTCGGGGGAATAAAATACAATTTTAACGTAAGATAAACAACAGTTTATGCGTACTCTCCTCACTTTTGTGATATACAATGAGAGCTTTCAAAACTCCTTATGAAGAAAACAATAAGAAAGGTTCGTGTGGCATATTCAACGCATTTATTATTAAATTTCACAGCTCGTCAGAACCATGTCGTCGATCCATGTTTTGGCAAATATTTTCTGTTGCCCCCGTTATATTAATGAAAATATTGCAAAGCGTCTACATAACTTTACACACAAATTTCGCTAATGTTAATTTCACCATTCTAATAATGTAACGAACATAACTGATCTTTCACACAGCTTTTTTTTCAGATCGGAAAATAATAAATTTAAAAAAGTATATTTACACACATAAATATTCTTCGGAATTAAGCAAGTCGTCTTTCAGTAGCTGATCTTTTTATTCTAAACATTCATGATAATTTATTATTAAAGTATGCTGCAAACAATTTCATGCCCCTTGACACATATGTTGGATTTTTTCACGTGCTAATGCCGCATGTGGGAACTTAATCTATCGATCATATTATAAGTTTCACTTTTGTCGTCGTTCAATTGAACAAAAATACAATAGAAGTGAATATAAAAAATAAATATTATCACTGGAAGCAAATATTTGGGCTCGAAGCAGGCAGTTATAAAAACACTGGATCATTAATCCATGACAAAAAAAATTGCGTCATATATAATATTGATCGCTCCTTTGTTAATGCACGAAATATGAAATACGTTTTAATATACAGAAAAAACTTTCGGCATTGATTAAAAAAAGGAACGTAACACTGATTTTTGCCTTTTGTGAAGAAAATTAAAATGAGCACAGACAACTCAGTCAACAACAAGTAATTTTTCTGTACATTTGAGTGATTGTCAATCAAAACTGCCGGACTGCAATTCAATTATTGAACAGAAGAAATATTTCAATCCTTTCTATAGGTGAAGCGGGAAAATTGTTACCTTATAATCTTAAATCGAATGAAAAAAAAAGTAAGTTTCACTTTAGGAAAAGGAAAATCGAAATTTATGAATTTTTAAATGTTTGACGTAATCTGCGAGTCCCAAAGATTGATAAATGCTTCAGAAAATGAAAATACAAACGGAATATAGATCGAAATGTTTGTTTTCGAATATGTCCCTGGTTCGTTCAGCCTGTGTCCTCTACTCCTCCATTCGAACAAATATTTGCCTGCTCCGGAAAACTAAGCAACGATTCCCTACGTCAATGAAAAAGTAGTGCCAAAAAAAATAGGATTTTGGATTCCTCTGGTGCCACGTTAATCCACGGGTTGTGCGATCGCTTTTTCATTCCGAAAGAGATGCAAAAAAAAAAAAGATAAAAGGAAGTGTTTGCCCCAAGGCTTTACGTCCTTTTTCCGATTTTTAATTTTTGCGCCGAAATGAAATTTTCCAACCGAACAGAATTGTTTGGATAATCCTCATCGTGCAACGGGGCAGTAATACGGGATCGGGAAAGAAATTGTTTCGAAGTTTTGCGCCGAACCAACTATTCCCTCGGAAAATGTCGAAAGTATCAAGCTCGTGTTCGATGTACATCACCCCGTCATCATCACCCCGATTTTAACCGCCCGGAATTTGAAAATTACAGTGCAGTCGAAGGGAACACCAACAAATAGCAATTCCTCTTTAGTGCCATAAACATCTGCGAACTCTCCTTCAGATTGTTTTTCATAACTGATGTTGAAACACTGGAAAAAATGATGTTGAACAGAAGAGGAAGTACATACGTGTTTATATGCATGAGAAACATCGGGAACGAAATAGTTAAATAAAAGAAATGGGGCAAATAAATCTTATAACGTGCAAGAACTAATAATAAATACAATACTCTCGAATACTATCGCCTCCTCTTTTACTGTATCAGTTAACGTAAAAATGTCTCGCATGGAATACGCGAAACTTCTTAATCACTTAAATGCAAGGAATGCATGCTCAAAAACTCCATATTGCCTTAAGAGTCTTGTATTTTCATTATCGAAAATCAAATGTGTGCTCAAAAGAATAAATGCGAAGTTGTGAGTTTTCCAAATGCAGTTTGAATCAAGAGATAGAACGATTCCTGATGCGGGATTCCGTTCTTCACTCATAGCGGAGGAAATCGAAACAGAGACACCGGGATAAGTCAGAGCCGCGAGAGGAGAAGACCAGGACATCGTTAAAATGGAAAAAAGTTATGACAAACGGGTAAATGAAGTGCTGCTTTTGCCGGCACCGCTCCCTGAGAAAACCGAAATCCGTTACTTGAAAAGAATCAGAAGAAGATCGCATCCGACAGCAGGACAGTAAAATCGAGGGATCTCGTCCTTTGTCTTGCGGCATCCCGGCACGACAGCCAAACGGCTGATCATTTTACATGCGTCTTTCCCAAGTGCTTTTCTCGAAGGATCTCGCTTCGAGGCGATTCCGCCGCAGTTCGCCGGGAGCTTCGGGAGAGCCGCAGCGTTTGCTGTCGAACCAAAGACACATCGGCCTTACGCGAAGGCATTCCACCGCAAATCAGTCGAGCCGCGACCGAACCTTCCCCCTGCTCGCAAACTGCCGAAATTATGCCCGTTGGGAAAAATGCTGACGTTGTCAATGTTTAAGCGAAAACCGCAATTTATTCTACAAAATTGCAGTGCGAAAAATGGAATTCAGATAAATCCTTGCACAAGGACGAATATTTTCCCGCGAACGCCATCGCATACAAGTTAACAATGCTGCTGAAACTAATGATGTCCATTTAAAATTACTCTTTATTTTTTTTCCGTTGGTAGCAACTAATGCAAATTTACTGGTATCCCTTTTTAGCACATTAATAAAGCGTCATATTAGTATAATCAGAATTACAGCACGTCAATCCAGAGGTTGCAAAAGTGATTTTGGAATTCTACCACGGAATTACCATTTTTCTGAATGGGCGGTGGACCGAAATCCGTGCTGAACAAATAAAAGTATTTTTGATATGTCAACCTTTTTAAAAGTCAAATCTTACAAATGTGAGATCTGTTTTTTGTGTTACCGATTCGGTAATCCCGGAGAAGGAAATTACATTAGCAGTTATTGAAGGATGTGATAATGCTTTTGACTGAAAAATATTAGTCAAAGGAGTCCGTAAGGTTCCTAGCACCAAGAGTTTGTCAACCATAGAACCATACAAATGTAAAGTTGGGAAATGGAAACCAGATTGAAACGAAACCATTTTTACATTGTTATAAAATCTAAACAGGCATATTAGTGTGACGCAATGTGTCACAATGAAATACAAATAAAATTCAAGTTAAAATAATGAATGAATGGTGTAGTTGCTCAATTTATGGGAACTGTTTAACTGTATTAGTTATTGAATTTTGATTGCCCATAAATAATTGAAAATCGTCAATTTTCAACTTCAAAAATTAAGAAAGTTAGCTAAGAGCGGCGTCAAATATTGTTTGCAATTGTTTTATCAATCAAAAGATTTTAAATATATGTTTATTATTAGATAAATTATAATGAATGCGTCAATCTTTCATAAATGTGAAATTATTCAATACAACCGTCAAACCGAGCTCGCAGCCGTGGCAGGCTGGATCAGGTTTTCGCTGAAGTTTAGCTAAGCAATTTCAAAGGCCTTTTTTTGCTGTGCAAGCAATAAATGATGCGTGTCAGTTATTGGGGAAGAATGTCCAGTCTACGTGCCGTCTATTTCGATGATTTTCATCCGCATTATTGCCTCATCCGCACAAAAGCCGTTTCCCCGTAAGGGCGAGCGCATCAATCTCAAACCGAACGCCGGAAACGGCAAAAAAATGGCCAAGATGCGTTGTTTCAACGGAGATTCCCGGCGAGACTGAAATCCAGAGCTTTGTTGAACCGGCGAAACCAGCTCCGAACCGGAAGCCAAGAGCAACCTTTTGTTTTTTTTTTTCCTTCAGATTTTTCTATTAAAAAAGGTTTTGAAAAGGGAAAGATGCCTTTTCACGTCTTTCCGAACGGCAATTAGAGGTTTTTAAAGGCAGCAATGAGGATAACGTTGAAATCTTCTCAAAAAAAAAAAAAAAAGAAAAAAAAAGGAGGCTGAAATGAAACTCGGCAGATCCTTGCGAAAAGTTGAGGAAAATAAATTAAAAATTATGAAACCATATTTCATGTGAAAATGAAATTTTCCGAAACAGAAAAATTTCTCACGTTGGAATAAATGGAAGCGCACGTATTAAAACGTTCAGCAACTTGCCGTTCAGTTTCTGATGGTCAAAGAAAATATTTATTTAAAAACTACCTGTTGGTTAAATCTGCAAGAATTTTTGTTTTATCCGACATAATCCAATCCGATAATGAGTATCTATATAATATTTTTTCCACGCTCAGGTTTTGCTCCTAGCGTTCAGTTTATGAAGGGAAGCCTCAAACGAAGCTTAATTAAAGTCAGTTTTTATTTTCCAGTTGGACGTTTTCTTTTTTAATCACATATTTTCAGCAGTTACCGGTAACCGTAATCCGTAGCTAAAATGCGCTTAGTTCGGATAAATTTAATTCCCAAAATGAGGTTCTCAAAAACTATGGTTTTTAATGGCCGAGAAAGGAAAAAATTGCATTATCTTATAAAACACAAAAGGAGGGCTTGTAGTTTTTCTATGAGGTAAATAAAGTCGTTCGCCATCTTGGATGACGAAATTTTTCCGGGAAGCGGCAAGGGCGGCAACCATTGCCGAAAAAAAATGACGATGTACAAATTTCGAAGGTTCGAAACTAACGTATTTTCTTCGTATCGAACCTTTTTTGAACATCTAATGCGATTTTATCGGGAAAAGCGCTTATTTAAGAAACTGTTTTACGTTTTTGCTATTTTCGCATAGTCATTGTACTGGAAGTTAATTAATTATTCGGAACGTACCTGCCCCGTTCATAATGTCAAATTCAAACAGTCACTCGCGATTATTTGCAAACGTTTGTATCAGTTGAAAAATAGACTGTTCGATATCAGGTTTGGAACTCCTCATTTTAAACGAATCGCTTATTCAGCTTGAATTTCCTTAAAATGAACAATAAATGTCACGTTTGAGAAGCGTTTTAATTATGCCTTGTTTTTCCCGTACCTCAAACGGCTGTTGAAAAGGCCTGGAGTTAAGTAGGACATTTTGTCTGGATGCAAATTGCTAACTGCGAAACTATAAAATCGAAAACTTCTCTGGAGTTAAAATTATTTTTCCCTCCTCTCAAAAAGTATACAATTAAATTGTAATTTTAAATCGAGAACCTAAAACGATAAATGAAATAAATTTGATCATGTGACCTGAGCAAAATTTTCAATTTTACTATCACAACATTTGTGCCTCATTTATCTTTATTATCCGAATTATATTTAATTTCTATTCATTACGGAAACGACTTAATTTCACAACAATTGAACTCGAACCCAAACCCTACAATTTCCACCGTAAGGCTAACTTTATTATTCATAATTTTGTTAGACAAATTAATTTTTTAAATTTAATTTTTTCATTAATTAGTTTATACCACATTAGATATACAGTGCAACAATGTTTCAGATTTATGAAACTGATTGACTTCCGCCAGTTATGCATTTCCTTATATGATATTCAACAATATCTTATAATAAATTAATCAGATTTTAATAAAATTTTTTAAAATTCAAAAATATGAAATGCACAAAAAGTGTTAGCCACGATTAAAATTAAATTAATATTAATTTCTTGATTATAATATACATATACTTCTTTGTACAGTGATAATGAGGTAATAGCACTAAAATTTTAAGTGCCAGCCACTGATTCAAATAATAAAAATTGTTACATATGCAGCACAATTTTGTAAAATACAATTACGATCCACGTGCAGAGATTTTAAATTTCTTCCATTTCCAGTATTTTAGATCTATCCAGCTCGTTTTCATTTAAAATGTGCTGACGGAATTTTATTATTATGGAAGAGTATATTTCATCCAGTTTTACCACTTCATGATTGGGAACAGTGCATAAAGCATCAGAAGATATCGATTATTTGCAATATCTTTTGGGAGACAATGAAATGAAAATTAAAAAAAAAAAACAAAGATAAATTGACAAAGGCGAAACTGTTTTGAACGTAAAACACAGCGCCTTCTTGCAGCAGGAAATTAAAACGCAAAACGCTCTAAGGGACTTGATGTTGATTTCGAAATGTATAAAAGAGAACCAACATGAAAATTGATTTCGTGAAATATGGAAGAAGGAAGGTTTAACGAAACGAGGCACAAATTAATTTTAACTATTACGGAAATTACAAAGAAGGAAAGAAAAAGAGTATTATAAAACTTTAAGTGTAAAGGTTTAGAAGATATATTTAATTGACGGGTGAAAAAATAGTGTTTAACAGTTTTTTTTGGATGTAGCAGAGGAATAGCAGGCTGCCATACAATTTTTTATCGCGCAAATACATCAATATAAATGTCAGCAAACGGAGCGGGAGACCTTTCTTCTGTTCAAATTTAATTTTTTTTTTTTTTTGGGCCAAAACGCATTTGCGAACCATCGAAAATCTCCGAGATTGGAGTTACTGAAATTACATCCTGCTGAAGGTATTCTTTTCTTTGCCGCTTCGGATATCGCGCTCTGCAACAGCGGACACGAAATTTGATGCATTTGGAGAAAAGGTTTCTCAGCGGCCGCGAAACTCTCTTTACTAAAGGAAAATCGGGATTTGTCAACCGTTAAGGCGGTCGCCCGAGAACGAATCAACTCTGCAGCGCACAAACTGATTAGGATCGTCAGCTGCTTAAATTTGGTCTGAAAGAGTAACGTGGAAATTCGATGTCATCATGCGCAATCGCGACCACAGAGTACAGGCGGGCGCAGTTGGTACATATAATTCGAGCATGAACATTTTCGCGGATGTGATTTTACGTGAACTTTCCTACGGTTATGTGGAAAGCATTTGCTTACATGATGTGCACATGCAAATGTTGCAGGATGAGACTTTTCCTTTTCCGTTTGAGACGGAAAAAAATATAATTTTCCGTCCGATATTTTTCGAACTGAGTCGCCTTTAATCGGGTCACGAGGCTCAACGGCGCTCGTTTAGCGAGGCAGTGGAAATACCCCCGTGAATTTTTTCCAACAGAAATGCATAATTCGCGACGAAATCTGCTCTCTTATAACCGATGCACTGAAACAACACGGACCGAGATGCAATAAATTCAGCGGGAAACCCTCCCGAAAGCGCAATCTTAAAATGGTTTTAACATCCCAAATGATTTGCATAAACCAAACGTTGCATCCGAACTTATCTACCTCGATAAGAAATGAATTATCGGCAAGAGTCAAATCCGCAGCTCCCGGGTACCGCGAGCGGATAAGGTGACGCTCTGCGGACGGGGAAAATTCGCTTTTTCGTTTCTTTAAATCGGCAGCGAGTCGGCAGCCATTCCGGAATGGGATAACCGGGAAAAGCCACCGCGATGTACCGGGAGACGTGGCGGAAACCGGAAATCCCGGAGGTGGCAACGGGGAACCGCGATCCGCGGTATGCGAGGGGATCGGGGAACCCCTCGGCCAGGGAAGAAAAACCAGATTTGAGCATCGACAAAGGACGAGGAATCCCTTTCTGCATCGCATCCCATTGTCTCAAATCCCCGACAGCTCGGATCATTGGCCGATATGCAAATAAACGGAGCCTTTCCCGCTGAACGAAAGCACAGAATTATGAAACCTTTTCCCTCTCCCTGCCTTCCTGTCTTTCGCGGGACCGGACCGGAGCGGATAATGCGGGAGGACGTCGCTCCGACGGAAAATTTTTCGCTTGGGACGGGAAGATTTTTGCGATTTCACGGAGGAGGCACCAAGGAACGCCCCCGGTGCGAACATCAGCTCCATTTGCATGTGCGAAAGGCGAAAAGATTCGTATAATTAAGACAAATGTCGTTTAATTTTAAATGTTTTATTATTCCGTACCTGCCTTTCGATCGTTTTTCATTATTTGGAATCGCAGTTTGTACAACTTATAAGCGATCGCTTCCATGCACCGCTCGGTTATGGGAAAACGGAATTTACGTAGAGGGAACAGCATTTTGCCTCGATCACTTTACAGTTGCATTACCTCGCATAAAAATTTATTATAAAATAATGTATTCTTTTTTATTTCGCTTCTAATAATAGAAAGATCCAAGCGAAAAAGTGATCTCTCCGATATAAAGAAGTAATTAAATTTTATTTTTTAAAGTATCTGATTTTTAAGTCTATTAATACAGGCTTTTTTTTATGATGGCAGAAGATGCGTGCGCGTAACAAAAGTTTATCGGATTCATGGTGGTCGGCGAGCAATTTTTTCAAAATAAATACGCGTTCGCTGTCGGGGGAAAAGGATCCAAAAAAGTTGGGATTCAGTTAAAATTAAATGAAGGATTAACATTTTCAAAATGTCTCGCGCCTAGGGTAACCTCATAACATATCAGGGACAGTCCGATGCCGATCGCCACCGTACATCACATCTTAATTTTGGTCCCATGGATTGGGCATTAACCGTAATTTACTGCGTGAAATGTCATAATAAATTTGAAAACTGTGTCGTCTTGTGTTTTGGCTTTCTTTTTCTGACGTCGCGACCCGGAAAACTGACTTCTTCGTCGGCAAAATTTTATTTATATATATATACATTTTATACGGAAAAAACTAATCGTTTACATGTGTCGACGGCTCGATCCGAGGCGAGGGACGATCGCGATTTTTCCGTCTCTCCCAAACGGCACGCATTCCTTTGGCAAATCCAAGGCGGGCGCTTTCACGTGGCAGCAACTTCCACGGAGCCTCTTCCGCTCGTCGAACGCGCAAAGGACAAAAGCGAAGAATTTGTCCGAGGATCCTGCGAGGCGGAGATGCTTTCGAGTCGCGGCCTGCGGGGGGGGGGGCCTTAATTTGTCGAAACAGCGGCGCTTCGGCGTGCAGGGCCTTGGCATGACACCAAGCAATCTGCGGCAGTAAACACTCCGCGATACGCCTCGGAGCTATTTCGAACATTTTTTATGGTGGCGGGGGGGGGGGGGGGGGGGGGGGGGGGGGGGGGGGGGGGGGGGGGGGGGGGGGGGGGGGGG